>CAOLHI010004216.1:0-148793 GCA_948474755.1 Ctenosaura bakeri
GCCAGCTAAGCCTGTGAGCAGAGAGCAGTGCTGCAGCTCCCATGGGTCACTCTCACGAACCGTGTGCACAACACAAAGCGTTAGATCTGCTGCACAGAAGGTGCTCTGAGGCTTTGATCGCATCTGCCTGCAATTCTCCACAGATGTAACTGACCAGCCACGCTGAAGCAAGTGGCCTCTGGCCGTAACCTTTCTTTCTGCATTTTTCTGAGTCCTAGGATGCCCTTGCTGAAACGGGATAGTCTTCTTGAAGTCGCACCACAGTCATGTGAAACGCCTTTCGCAGAGAAACTGCCTGCTGCTGTCAGGCCAGGCAGTCGGTGGAAAGAGCAACTGTTTTGTTAGAGGGATGAGTGAAAATTTGCGCCTGCAATTTATGCTCAGCAGGGGTTGGGGGAGAGAATCATAGACTCCTAGAACTGGAAAATACCACAAGGGGCGTCTAGTCCAACCACTTGCCGTGCAGGAATAAATCATCCAAGCGTCCTCAACCAACGGCCATCCAGCCTCTGTTTGAAAAAAAGAGATTCCTCCACACTCCACTGAGGCAGATCTTCCACTGTTGAACTGTTCTTACTGTCAGGAAGTTCTCAGGACAATAGTTGTCCTCCTTCATTCTGCTGGGACTTCTCCCATTCTCAGGGAATTCACAAACATTATTGCCAGGGGTTCTGAGATTACTTCTGCCAATTCTTTTCATACCCCTGGATGTAGTTCACCTGGTCCTGGAGACTGGAATTCATTTAGAGTAGCCAGGTATTTGTATACTACCTCTTTCCCTATGTTGTGCTGCATTTCCCCTACTGCATCGTGCGCTCTGTTTTCCTCAGGTAGAACCGTTTTCCTTTTGGGAGAAGACCGAGGCAAAGAAGGTGTTGAGTAATTCTGGGTTTTCTCTGTCCCCTGCTAGCATTTCACCATCGTCTCCTCACAGAGGCCCTGCCATTTCCTTGTTCTTCCTTTTGCTACAGAGGTAACCAGGAGAGCCCTTCCTATTGTTTTTAATCTCTCTATCAAGCCTGAGCTTGCTCGGCGCTGTAGCTTTTCTGACTTTCGCCCTACACAGGTAACAGTTTCTGCCCAGGCTCCAGCATTCCATTTACGGGCACCCTGCATGACGCTGATGGGACGCTGATGGTGCCTGAGCTCCAGGAGTACCTGGAGGAGACTGAGCCAGTGGCTTCGGGATCTAGTGCAGACTGTAGATAACCTCTGCCAGCAACTGGACAGGAGGAATGTCTCCCAGATGGTTTTGCCGGCTCTGGGCCTGTGGGGTCCTTTGCAGCTCTGGCTTATCACCCATGCCATTCAACAGAAGGTCTGCCTGGAGCCTGGAGGTTTGGTACAATCTGTGTGCTGAGGAAACACAGCGGCCTTCTCTCTCTTTCTCATCTAAATCCAAAGAAGCTCACTGAGTCCTAAACAAGCACCTGATGTCAGTCATGGACCAGGTGAGGATGCGTGAGTGCAGCCCCGACAGCCCTGGAGTGCGGTGGAGTCTCCTTCTTTGGAGGTTTTTAAGCAGAGGCTGGGTGGCCATCTGTTGGAAGTGCTTTGATGGGTGTTCCTGCAAAGCAGGGGGTTGGACTGGATGGCCGGGGCATCTCTTCCAACTCTATGATTCTATGAAGAAGGCAGAGATGGTCCAAGCTGTGCTGGATGGGGACGTACTCCTCTATTTGGGTTTACTTGCAGCCTGACTCCTCCCTTGGAGTCAGTCCTGAACTTGGGTGCCCAGGTTTTGGCAGTGCCCAGGAGCGCCTTTGCGGAGGTTCCTGTTTCTCCTGCTGTCTGAGCTGGCCCTGGTGATGCATGCCCTAATGACATCCTGTTGGGATTGCTAGGATGTGCTCCAGCCACGGCTGCCTTCAAAAATGGCTCACAAACCTCGCCAGGACCAAAGAGCAGACTGTTGAATGGGTCTGGCTGGAGGGAGCGCATAACTCCCTTCTAATGTTAGCATCCAGGCAGAACTGGTGTAGCCTCAGGTCTCTCCAAGGGCTCTTTTGGTGCAAACATTGAGACATGTCTGTGCTATAGCATCACTTTTCACAATGATAAATGCTGCAGCAGAGAAGCTTTCCAGCCCTCCTCACAGTCAGTTGTAGAACCAGGCCCCCAAATTAATTCTCCCCAGATGTATTCCTTGTCCAGCAATCAAATTGAACTCCCCATCAGTGGGCATATGAGGTGCCCTTGGGTTGAGCTGCATCCTAGCCCCCAGGGTGAGGCCAATGGAAGATAGGCTCCCAGGTTTCCACCCAGAACACACTATAAAATCTACTGTTTGCAGCTAAGCCCTCCAATACAACTGCATCTGACGCTTGTACTCAGACCCACAAGACAGAGATTCAAACCTCTTGAGTTTACAAAGTACTCAAACTACAATACCCACCAAGGAGGTGAGTAAACAAATCGACAAGGCAAGATTAATGCCCAGGAACCATCTACTACAAAACAGACCAACAATGCAAAGTGACAGAACACCCCTAGGGCTCACCGACAGCCTCCAGCTAAGACCACTCAAGCCCACCATCAGCCAGCTGCATCCACTTCAGGAGAATAAGAGAGCCCCCTCACATGGGCCTACAGGCAGCCTCCAGATCTTACATTAGTACTCATTGACAGCAGGGTGTGCACCATGGATGGTAACAGAGGGACAAGACCCTGCTACAAACCCAAATGCCAACTTTGTCCCCACATCTACTCTGGGAGGAGTATGACAGGTGCCAATAACATCACTCACAACATCAAAGGTACATTCACTTGCTCTTCCTCCTATGTGATATATGGGAAGAGCTGTTCGACAGTAGGCTATGCTGCCTCAGAGGATGCTGGAGTCACCTTTTTTGTGGAGGTTTTTAAACAGAGCCTGGATGGCCATTTTCTGGGGATGCTTTGAGTGTGTCTCCCTGCATGGTGGAGGGGGGTTGGAGTGGGTGGCCCTTGGGTCTCTTCCAACTCTAGGATTCTATGATAGCCAGTCTGTGCCCTCTACACTCTAGTGGGCAAACTGGACAGTCTTTGTGCAAGAGGATTAATGGACACAAATTTCAAATTAGAAATGGCAATACCTTGGACACACATAAGGGATTTACAGGCTGCGGTCCTTGCACGAGGAAAATACAGAGACAGAAAGTGCTAAATTGAATTACACTCACAAATTCCAATCTATTAGCATGTTACCAGGCTGTACACCCCCACTCTTTGATATGATTTAATTGGAGAAATATATTAATTGACAGATATCTTTAACTGGCATAAAATATAAATTATACCCACTTATGGCTTGAAAGGACACTGGCTGGAAAGCAGGTCAAAGGTAGCCTCAGCATGGCCAAGTTGTACGTTCACTGAGAATGAGCCAGGAAAGCCACAAGCTAATCCTCTCAATGAAAGCAATAGCCAACCCAGGCATGGCAGGCAAGCACTCCTGCCGTGTTCATTTCTTACCACAACCTTGTCCAGTCACTTTGCCCAACCAAGACATAGAATCATAGAATCATAGAATCATAGAAATTCAGAGTTGGAAGAGACCACACAGGCCATCCAGTCCAACCCCCTGCCATGCAGGAACACCCTCAAATCAATCCCGACAGATGGCCATCAAGCCTCTGCTTAAAAACCTCCAAGGAAGGAGACGCCACTACACTCCGAGGCAGCAGATTCCACTGCCGGACAGCCCTGACTGTCAGGAAGTTCTTCCTGAGGTTCAGGTGGAATCTCCTTTCCTGCAGCTTGAATCCATTGCTCCTTGTCCTGGTCTCTGGAGCAGCAGAAAACAAGCCCCCTCCTTCCTCTACGTGGCATCCCTTCCAATATTTAAACATGGCTATCATGTCCCCTCTTAACCTCCTCTTCTGCAGACTAAACATACCCAGCTCTCTAAGTCTATCCTCATAGGGCATGTTTTCCAGGCCTCTCACCATTTTGGTCACCCTCCTCTGGACTTGCTCCAGCTTGTCAATATCCTTCTTGAATTGGGGTGCCCAGAACTGGACACAGTATTCAAGATGGGGTCTAACCAAAGCAGAGTAGAGTGGTACCAGTACCTCCCTCGATCTAGACACCATACTCCTGTTGATGCAGCCGAGAATTGCATTGGCTTTCTTGGCTGCCGCATCACACTGCTGACTCATGTTCAGCTTGTGGTCTATGAAGACTCCTAGATCCCTTTCACACGTACTGCTATCCAGCCACGTGTCCCCCATCCTATATTTCTGTATTCCATTATTTCTGCCTAAGTGTAGGACCTTACATTTCTCTCTGTTGAATTTCATTTTGTTCGCCCTGGCCCAGCTCTCCAATCTATCCAGGTCATTTTGAATTTTGATCCTGTCCTCTGGCATATTAGCAACCCCTCCCCATTTGGTGTCATCTGCAAATTTGATGAGCATGCCCTCTATTCCTTCATCCAAGTCATTGATAAAAATATTGAACAGCACTGGGCCCAGGACAGAACCCTGTGGCACCCCACTAGTCACTTCTCTCCAGGAGGAAAAGCAGCCATTGGTGATCACTCTTTGGGTTCGGTCGGTCAACCAATTACAAATCCATCTAACAGTAGCCCTGTCCAGCCCACATTTTACTAGCTTCGTTGCAAGAATGTCATGGGGAACTTTGTCAAAGGCCTTACTGAAATCAAGGTATGCTACATCCACAGCACTCCCTTCATCTATCAAGCTAGTGACTCTATCATAAAAAGAGATAAGATTAGTCTGGCATGACTTGTTTTTGAGAAATCCATGTTGACTTCTCGTGATTACCGCGTTGCTTTCTAAGTGATTAGAAACTGACTGCTTAATGATCTGCTCCAGGATCTTTCCGGGTACTGATGTCAGGCTGACTGGGCGATAATTATTTGGGTCCTCTTTTTTTCCCTTCTTGAAGATGGGGATAACATTTGCTCTCTTCCAGTCTGCTGGAACTTCTCCTGTCCTCCAAGATTTCTCAAAAATTAGAGCCAACGGTTCCGAAATGACCTCTGCCAGCTCTTTTAATATCCTAGGATGCAATTCATCTGGCCCTGGAGACTTGAATTCATCCAATGCGGCCAGGTATTCCTGTACCACCTCTCTTCCTATTATGTGCCTCATTTCCTCTGCTTCCTCCCCTGCTCCCCAACCGCCAGGTTGAGTGTTTGTATCCTTCTGGGAAAATACGGAGGCAAAGAAGGTGTTAAGTAGCTCTGCCTTTTCTCTCCCCCCTGTGAGTAATTCGCCATCTTCTCTGCGTAGCGACCCTACTGTCTCCTTCTTTTTTCTTTTGCTGTGGACATATTTAAAAAAGCCCTTTTTGTTGTTTTTAATGTCTCTGGCCAGCCTGAGTTCGTTCTGTGCTTTAGCCTTTCTGACCTCCTCCCTACATCTCCTGGCTACTTGCTTAAATTCTTCTTTGGTGGTTTCCCCCTTCTTCCATTTCCTATATGTGTTTCTCTTAACTCTTAGCTCAGCTGAGAGTTCTTTAGTCAACCATTCTGGTTTCTTCAGATGCCTTCCATTTTTCCTCCTTATTGGCACAGTTTTAGACTCTGCCTTCAGTATCTCCTTTTTAAGGAACTCCCAGGCCTCCTGAACTCCTTTCCCTTTCACTATTCCTGACCACGGAATTCCAGCCAGCAGCTCCCTAAGTTTACAGAAGTCCGCTTTTTTAAAATCTAAGACGAGTGTCTGGCTACCCTTATCTTCTCCTTCCCACTGAATGCTAAATTCCAACAGGGCATGGTCACTCCCCCCTAAAGATCCAACCACTTCTACCTCATTCACAAGGTCATCCCTGTTGGTCAAGACCAGATCTAGAATATTTGATCCCCTTGTGGCCTCTTCCACCTTCTGGACCATGAAGTTGTCTGCAAGACGAGCCAGAAACTTGCTGGACCTTGCTGTCTTGGCAGAGTTTGACTGCCAGCATATGTCCGGGTAATTGAAATCTCCTATTATTACCGTATCTCTCCTCTTTGAATGTGCAGTCATTTGGTTGAGGAAGGCGTCATCCAAGTCCTCAGCCTGGGTTGGAGGCCTGTAGTAAACCCCCACCAGAATATCCCTATTGTTTCTCGCTGCCTTAATTCTCACCCAAATGCTCTCGACCTGGCTTTCTGGGTTTAAGTCCTGGACATTCAAACCGTCAGTCCATTCCAGACCCCTTTTGTTTAATCTGCCAGAGCAACTAACTCCCACCCCATCAGGGAAGGAAACAGAGTATAAAAACCCTTGGTTTTGAGCAGTCAGATGCAGTACTTCGCTTGCTGGTGGCCACGCTGTTGTTCTTGTTCCTGGTTGTGTCGTGCACTTAGATACACAAGCCTAAGCCAGTCCACTGTTTCTTCGCTGCTCTTCTGGAATGGTAATTATCACCCAAAAACCTTAGTCTCTCCACAATTTTTCTTCCCTTTATCCTCTGGTTAGCTCATGTGTGAATGCGTGAATGTATCGTGCATGCACGCGTGAGTGAATTCCCCTCAATGAAACACATTTTTAGTTTACATTTTGGAATCTCTGGCTGGTTCTTTCCTTTGTGACCCCATAAACATTGGTGGAAAGATCTCGTTGTTACCCCACTCTCACCAGCCTCCTAATTTTGAGCTAATTAATTCCCCTTTGTCACTTGGAGGTACTGACATAGGGTGACCTCTGACTCTCCCACATTTTTGGTGTAACGAGACGAGATGAGATGAGATGTGAACGAAAGCAATGGCTTCATCGAACGCTAATTATATCAATACAGGCATCCTTGCTAATGCACATAACAAAAGGAATCTTCTCAACGGGGTTTGGAACTCAGGGAAACTGAGTTTTGGGAAGCAGATTTATTGGTTTCACACATCAACACTAACTGTGAATATTCTGCCTCAACAGAGCGTGGCGGGCGTCTCCTCCTTTGGAGGTTTCTAAACAGAAGCTGGGAGGCCATCTGTCAGAGGGAGTGCTTGGATGGTGTCTTCCTGCAGGGCAGAAGGGGGCTGGACTGGACGGTCCTTGGGGTCTCTTCCAACTCTAGGATTCTATGACCGCTATAAAGGCCTGATAGACCTGTATCACCTTGCTCAGCCCTTTGAAAATTTAGGGCAAGGACACGCTTTGCATCTTTCTGGATCCTATTACATTCCATCCCGCTCTCACAACTGTGTAAACGCACTTTAAACCCCAGCGTTTACTATCACTCTTTACTGCATCCAAAGAAGTGGTTTTATATCCACAAAAACAACAGTAACTGCTTTTTTTCCTCCTTCTCTTTATTGGTATCCTGCTTTTCTTCCTTGGAAGGACTTACATGCAGAAATGCAGACAGTTGAGAAAGAGGATGATATCCCTAACAGGAGACAGACCAGCACCTCTCTGCCCCGGTATAATGGCTGCTTGTGAACTAAGACAGGCCTTGTGGCAGGGATGTTGACACGAGAGCCGCACTCCGTGGCCAGCCCAGAGGCCCACTCTTATCAGCCTTCCTCGCTACTGCAGGGCCTCATCCTGCCACCCACAATATGAGAGGCTTGTTTACCGAGTACTCTTCCAGCACCACGTATGCCATCGTTTGCCAGGAAGGCAGGAGCGGCCCAGTCTCAACGCAGGAGAAAGCCCTGAGAAAACAGTGGGCTTCAGCCCTGAGCTCTGGTGCTCTCTTCAGGTTTCATCCATCTGTCGTTCCCACCACAAGGGCGTCTGGTTTGCCACCCAACAAACATTTTGTGATGGTCGCTGTTAGTAAGGTAACCCTCACTGTCTCTGCTTTCTGCACGTCATCTCCCTCCGCCCAGCGGCTTCTACGTCCCACTCCCCTCCCCATTGTAACTCAGGACAGTCCTTCATCCGGCAGGAGATGCGCTGGAGCGGATCTGCAGCCCACAAAAGCAGATGCCTCTTATCAGCACATCTCTCACGCTCAGAGCTGCCGCTTGCCTCTTTGTTTCCGCTGCAGCGACAGAGGCAACACCGCATCCCTCTTGAAAAGTGTGAGGTCTCCTTCACACAACACTGTTGCAACATTTTGCTGCTGCTGCTGCAACCGGCATGGCTGCATGCCAGAGAATCACAGGATTTCTAGTTTCAAGATGTACTTAGAATGCGAGACCTCTAATGCTTCATCGAAGTACAGGTCCCAGGATTCCACAGGAGGCAGTTAAAGTGGGACCAAAATGCCGTAACTGCCACACAAACCTGCTTTGGTCAATCACTTTTTTCTTGCAGAGCGGGAGGACAACATGCAACAGGAACTTTCAGTTAGGGTGAAAAAAGGCCCCCAACACATTCTGGCATGGTTTTGTGGCATTTTGTGCTATTTGTGGTTTTTACTCAGACTTAATTTTTTTCTGGGGAGGGCAGGACTGTAAAAAGGGGCCACAGACATTTGTCTGAGATGGCTTGGAGGGGGAGAGCTGCCCCCTTCCCCCCCAGAGCAGAACATCCTCATCCCCAGGCTCTTTCGGAGTCTGTCATTCACTGAGAAGGAGAAGCCAAGCGTAGCCGGACACGCATCCTAAACTTTAAGAAAGCTGATTCCGGTAAACTTAGGGAGTTACTGGCCGAAATTCCATGGTCAAGAATACTAAAAGAGAAGGGAGTTCATGATGGATGGGAGTTTTTCTTAAAAGTGAGATACTGAAGGCACAGTTTAAAATTGTGCCAATAAGGAGGGGAAATGGCAGATCTCTAAAGAAACCGGAATGTTTGACAAAAGAACTCTCAGCTGAGCTAAGTGTTAAAAGAAACATGTACAGGAAATAGAAGAATGGTGAAACCACCAAAGAGGAATTCAAGCAAATAGCCAGGAGATGTAGGGAGAAGGTCAGAAAAGCTAAAGTACAGAATGAACCCAGGCTTGCCAGAGACATCAAAAACAATAAAAAAAGGCTTTTTTCGATATGTCCACAGCAAAAGGGAAAACAAGGAAATGACAGGGTCGCTGCATGGAGAAGATGGCCAGTTACTAATGGAGGGAAGAGAGAAGGCAGAACTACTCAACACCTTCTTTGCCTCAGTTTTCTCCCAAAGGGATAGAAGTACTCAACCTGGGGGGTGGGGAGCAGGTGAGGAAGACGGGGGGGGAGGAAGCAGCACAGAACAGGTAAAGAAGTAGCACAGGAATATCTGGCTAAACTAGATGAATTCAAGTCTCCAGGGCCAGATGAATTACATCCAAGGATATTAAAAGAACTGGCAGAAGTCATTTCTGAACCACTCCCAATAATCTTTGAGAAATCTTGGAGAACAGGAGAAGTCCCAGCAGACTGAAGGAGGGCAAATGTCATCCCCATCTTCAAGAAGGAAAAAAAGAAGACCCAAATAATTATAACCCAGTCAGCCTGACATCAATATCAGGAAAGATCCTAGAGCAGATCATTAAAGAGTCAGTTTGTAATTACTTTGAAAGCAACGCCGTAATCACAAAATGCCAACATGGATTTCTCAGAAATAAGTCATGCCAGACAGATCTTATCTCTTTTTATGATGGGGTTACAAGCTTAATGCTGTAGGTGTGGGAATGCTGTAGATGTGGCATGTCTTGACTTCAGTAAGGCCTTTGGCAAAGTTCCTTGTGATATTCTTGCAAAGAAGCTAGTAAAAGGCAGGCTGGATGGGTGGATTGGTAATTGGTTGACCGACTGAACCCAAAGGGTGCTCCTTACCAGTGGCTGCTTTTCATCCTGGAGAGAAGTGACTAATTGGGTGCCACAGGGTTCTGTCCTGGGCCCGGGGCTGTTCAACATCTTCATCAATGACTTGGATGAAGGAGTGAAGGGCATGCTGATCAAATTTGCAGGTGACACCAAATTGAGAGGAGTTGCTAATACCCCAGAGGACAGGATCAAATTTCAAAATGACTTTGACAGATTGGAGAGCTCGGCCAAAGCTAACAAAATGAATTTCAACAGAGAGAAATGTAAGGTCAGAAAAAATGGGATGCACAAATATAGGATGGGGGGACCCGTGGCTGGATAGCAGTACATGTGAAAGGGATCTAGGAGTCTTGGTGGATCACAAGCTGAACATGAGTCAGCAGTGTGATGCGGCAGCCTAGAAAGCCAACACCATTCTTGACTGCATCAATAGGAGTATGGTGTATAGATCGAGGGAGGTAATGGTACCACTCTATTCTGCATTGGTTAGGCCTCATTTGGAGCACTGTGTCCAGTTCTGGGCACCTCAATTCAGGAAGGGTATCAACAAGCTGGAACATGTCCAGAGGAGGGCGACCAAAATGGTGAAGAGTCTGGAAGCCATGAAGCCCTATGAGGACTGTCTCAGGAGCTGGGTATGTTTAGTCTGCAGAAGAGAAGGTTAAGAGGGGACATGATAGCCACGTTTAAATATTTGAAGAGATGTCATGTCGAGGAGGGAGTGGGCTTGTTTTCTGCTGCTCCAGAGACCAGGACAAGGAGCAATAGATTCAAGCTGCGAGAAAAGAGATTCCACTTGAACCTCAGGAAGAACTTCCTGACAGTCAGAGCTGTCTGGCAGTGGAATCTGCTTCTGCCTCCATGGAGTGTGGTGGAACCTCATTCTTTGGAAATTTTTAAGCAGAGGCTGGATGGCCATCTGTTGGGAATGCTTTGATGGGTGTTCCTGCATAGCTGGGGGCTGGACTTGATGGCCCCTGGGGTCTCTTCCAACTCTATGATTCTATGATTCCATCTCTGCCAACCAGCGATCCCCACCCATGTGGTCAAGTCCTTGCTGTGTGCCGTGCTCCAGCCTGCCATCCAGTCTGAGCCCATGAAGGCAGGAGAGGTGCACTTGAGCAGCACAGGTATGTCTGACCCTGGAAAGGGCTCTGGATTTGGAAGCCCTGGGAAGAACAGCCTGGAAGATGGTGCTCCAGTCTGAAAAGAGAATGGGTGTAGATTTCAGGCATCTGCCACAGAGTGGTACTTCACTGAAATGATCTCCACAGCTCACGACCCTCTCGGGAGCAGCAAGAAAAGCTGAACCCTGAGCAGACGGAGGCAGTGTGGGCTGGCAGTTCCAAAGACTGGGAAGCGATGCCCCTCCTGGCCTGATGGGGTTTCACTTCCCGGATGGGACCAGCATGCGACCTGGGAGGTCTTTTGCCAGCTTTGCCAGCATCCTCAGCCACAGCCTTTCCTGGACAGGGGCGGATGGGCTGTTGGGCCTCATGACCTGAAAACCTCCCAACTGGATCACTGCCATGCGTTTCAGATGGGGCTGCCCTTGCAAACAGAAGCGCCAACAGCCAACAAATTCTGATGTCAGATTTCTGCCTGGTCGCAGAAATTCACCACCAAGCCCAATTCAAGGTTCTTCATTACCTTCAAAGTCCTAAATGGCACCTCCTCTTGTATCAATCCTTCTGTGCATCTAAGTAATCAGTGGAGTTCTTTCTCTGTGTCTTCTCTATGAGAGAAGCAGCATTACAATTTAGAAAATGCAGGCCTCCTCTGAAGGACCTCTCTAACCTGGAAAGGGCTCCCACAGGAAGCAAGTCTGGCACCAAAACAGTCTTTCTTTGAGCACCAGTTGAACCCATTTTTGCTTGCCTGCCAAAAGTCTACTAACCTCACTACATGCACACGCACAGAGTGTAAAGAGTACTTACATGCTTCTTTAAATGTGTACCTTTTAAGCTCACGGACACAGCTTTAAGGCCTTTGATTTGACTGTATGGTGGTTATGGAATTTTTGGCATCAAAATTCGCATAGGGCAAAGGAACAGCACGCTGAAGAGTTTAAAAAGTAAATATAATTATTTTATCTGTTTTGCTTCAGCTAAGTAGCTGAAAGCATACTGAGAGAACCCCAACCAAGCATTCTCTCAGGCATGTGGAGGTGATTCAGCAACGCCACAGAGACAGGCAACTTGTCAGGAAGGACCAGATAATGAGGGGAATGCGGTTTCTCCAGAATTGCCAGATAGCCCAGAGCTGAATCCAGCCCAGAAAAGCATGCTGTTATCACCCCAGCCTCCCGCAGGCCTAACGGTCTCCCAACCACTCTGCCTTCAGAGCAAAGGAGACCAAGGTGCACTCTCTGCACCCCTGGCCAACCAAACAGGAAAGGAGGACGAGAGTCGCACTGCACGTCAGGGGCATTTACACCTGCAAAGAGATCCGTGACTTAAATCCTGGAATCCAGGTTGAGAGCATGTGGGTAACCACTGGGGAGAGAGAAACAACAGTGATGTCATTGCGGGGGTCTACTACAGACCTCCAAGCCAGATTGAAGACTTGGATGATGCCTTCCTGGAACAGGTGGCAAAGCATTCAGAAAGGAGAGATGGTGAAATCATGGCAGGTTGCAACTATCTCGGTACTTTCTGGAAGTCAAGCTCTGCCAAGAGTATCAGATCCAACGAATTCCTCACTTGCCTTGCAGACAATTTCATTGTCCAGGAGGTGGAAGAGGCAACAAGAGGATCAGCTACTTTAGATTTGATCCTAACCAACAATGATGACCTTGTCAATGGGGTGGAGGTAGTGGGATCCTTAGCTGGGAGTGACCATGTTCACTTGGAGTTTATTACACAGAAGAAAAGGGAAGCCAAGTAGAGTCAGGCATGCATTTTAGACTTTAAGAAAACTGATTTCAGGATACTTAGCAAAACTGGGAGTGATCCCATGGTCAAGAATACTATAATAGAGAAGGCAGTTCATGATGGATGGGAGTTTCTTAAAATTGAGATACTGAAGGCACAAATTCAAACTTTCCATAGATCTAAGATTCAAAAGAGACACATACAAGAAATGGAAAAAGGAGGAAATCACCAAAGAGGAATTCACATAAATTGCCAACAAATGTAGGGAGAAAGTGAGAAAAGCTAGAGCACAGAATGAGCTGGGCACCTCAATTCAAGAAGGCTATTGACAAGCTGAGGCATGTCCAGAGGAGGGTGACCAAAATGGTGAAGGGTCTGGAAGCCATGAAGCCCTATGAGGAACGGCCTAAGGAGCTGGGAATGTTTAGCCTGATGAAAGAGAAGGTCAAGAGGTGACATGATAGCCATGTTTAAATATCTGAAGGGATGCCATGTTGAGGAGGGAGTGGGCTTGTTCTCTACCGCTCCAGAGACTAGGACAAGGAGCAGTGGATTCAAGCTGCAGGAAAGGAGATTCCACCTGAACCTCAGGAAGAACTTCCTGACGGTCAGAGCTGTCTGGCAGGGGAATCTGCTGCTGCCTCCATGGAGTGTGGTGGAGTCTCCTCCTTCTTTGGAGGTTTTTAAGCAGAGGCTGGATGGCCATCTGTCTAAGGGAGGGCTTTGACTGTATCTTCTTGCATGGCAGAAGGGGACTGGACTGGATGGCCCCTGGGATCTCTTCCAACTCTACGATTCTCTGATGTCCCTCTGAGTCCAAAGGGTCAGCTGAAGCATGACCAAACCTGCCTCTCTCCCAGGGATATGCAACACCCTGCTAATCTAGGCTGCGGAGATTTGTGCCTAGGCTAGCAGCAGCTGCAGAAACACAAAAACAGCACTGAATTTCAAGTTGGGCAATGCTGAAGGGGAAAAAAACCCCTGAAAATAATGCCCTTAATGCAAATCCCTGCTTTTCTATGCTGCCTTGGGAGTCACGGCAACAGCAGTAGCACCCAAAGCTTGCCAGCCCTTTTGAAAAACAATCTATTGATGCGTTATGGCAAGAAGCTCTTCCACCAATAGCAGCTGAGGGCCTAAGGTCAGCGGAAAAGTGAATCTTCTCCAGGTTTCCGTCTGAACTTGGAAGGCACTCTCTAAGGTGCAGAACCTGTTTGGGGATGGGGTTCGTTGCCAGGGAACCCCTTCCTGCTCATTTTGAACAAGTCCCAAACTCAGAGTAGATGCCTGGCCCTGCCCACAAAGGATCTGGCCATGGTCTCTGTGTTGGGGCACCGGATCAGCTCTCAACGCTTTTCTTCCCCTCCTGGCTGCGACCGGCACCCCCTCCATGAGACAAATGCCTTGCACCCAGGGGAGGCTTTGGGCCAGACACCATGGGCTACCTTCTCCCCAGGCTAATTTGGGAGACTGTACCCTCAAGACCATATCCACCATAGTCCTCTGAGTGCCCTGAGCATTAATGAACACACCAATGACTTTTTCCTGGGAAGAATGCTTGTTTGTCTCGAAGAGGAGAGTCTCCGACTCATGGAGATCTTTCAGGGAAGGGGCAGGGGTCCTTATTGCATCCGCTGACTGGGCTCTCCTTCAAATTGGACCATGATAACGAGTTGGGTGACAGTAAAGAAAACAAGAGCAGGACTGGAGGCCCCCACAGTCCATCCCTGTGTTCCCACAACCAGCCCTCAGCAAAGGGTCAGTAACTTGGTGGTATCCCACAATGGAGGAAACAGATTGCCATCATTTGCTTCCTCCTCTGTTAATCTGCCAGTTCTCCCATACAGCAGTCCAGTCATGAATGAAGGTGAGCCCCTTCCTTCAGGCAGTGGCCTGGGGTCAGGGCACCTGAGAGACACACACGGGTGCTACTGACTGCAGTGGGCGGACTGTCGTATGCTGCTGCCCCACCACTATCACTACCCTGCTCAGCGCAGCTGCTGACACACCCGATGTGGCTGCAGCCCAGTGGGTTCCTCCCCCAACCACCGCCCTGCGTCTAGCCAGACGTGGCTGCCCTTGCTTCCCCCATACTTGCCCTCCGGCCAGCCCATTTCTTGTGAGGCAGCAGCAATTCTGCCCCTCTGCCACTTGGGCTGGGAACCAGGAGGGAGTCCCTCACTCGCTACCTCTCGCTCCCATGAGGGAGTGAACCTGCGGGGAGGAGAAGAGGAAGGGCAGGCACTGCTAATGGGGGTATCATAAAATGCAATTACAAGCTTCTGCTGCTGCTGCTGCTGCTACTCTCAGTCCCTTCCTCATGCTGGCAACAAAAGGTTTTCCCCTGCTGACACCCCCCCCCCCGCCAAGCTGTCCTGAGCAGTATTTGGACCGGCCTCCCTGGAGGCCTCTCCCAAGATTCCCAGTGACCTGCAGATCTCAACCGGCCTGGGGCACGCATTTCCAAAGAGGCACCAGCTGCTGCTTGCTCTCCTTCCTCAGTCCATTAGTTTCCTTGGTGAGGCATCTGGGGAAGCACAAATACTCCTTTGTGCATTGAAACTGTGGTTTTGCACGACAATTGTCTCTTTCCTTCCAGCAAAGAAACAAGTGCTCTAGAAAAAGAAGAATTCAGACACGCACCTCAGCTAGGATGTGTGTGACTCTAACAGGAAAAAAAGGACGGCCACCACCCCTTGAAGATTCAGGGTCCTGCTCGTTACAAGTCAAAGGCACAAACACAACCAAGGCTGAATTGCTCCACTGTCCAAATCAGTCTTTTTTACATATAGAGAGAGAAAGTAGAAAATCATTTAAGGGTGGTATCTCAGGTGAGGAATCTTGTAAAAAGAGGCCACCTTCCACACAGCCTGTCACCGGTTCACCAAAAGAAACCGAGTGTCTTTTCATGCAGAATTTGTTTACCCAAAGAAAACAGGAGAAACCGAAATACATGAACTACCGCCTTCTTCCGCTGGCCCCGCTAGGACTACCCTGAGGAATACGAATACCTAACAATATCCTGGATCTGTTCTGCCACCCACTAAAACCCACCAAACACCACTGGCTGCCCCCAGAGAAGCCACTAAGACCTGCCCTAATGACTGGCTGCCCAGCGTGGGCGATGGCACTCCCTCTGCACCCGGCTGGAGGGCCGGGCCTCGCTGAGGGACAGAGGACTGACCTCAAGCAGGCATTCGCCCTGAAGAAGAAACCACAGGGACCA
This sequence comes from Ctenosaura bakeri, assembly GCA_948474755.1. Taxonomy (NCBI): domain Eukaryota; kingdom Metazoa; phylum Chordata; class Lepidosauria; order Squamata; family Iguanidae; genus Ctenosaura; species Ctenosaura bakeri. The sequence goes on from CAOLHI010004216.1 coordinate 15,716, forward strand.
GGCCCCCGTGGGCGACCCAGAGGCGGCTGCCTCCCGCCCTCTCATCTCCCCTGGAAGCACGGCATCACCACGCAAGGGCGTCCAGGTCTCGGGCGGGGGGGCTCTGCAGCGCAACAGAGGAGCGCGATCTTGCGTCAAAGTTCTAGGGGCTCCAGTGAGCACCTGGGGGAAAATTACAGCGCTCTCGCCTCCTGGAGGTTTCGCAGAGCACTTTTTGCTGGTTGTCTATCATGGGGAGCAGGGTAAGAGGCACACCTTGTTCAGTCTTATCAGATATCATGTGGGACGGTCAAATGACGGTAAGGTCAAGGGGGTGCATTTGGGGACAAACATTGTAGCCTCCCTGCCCTCAGAATCAAAGCCAGAAGGATTAACCCAGAAGAAAGCAATGACCACGGTCAGTACTGAAATGTCTGCCCAGCAAATGGCCACAGCGGAAGGGGCAAGTGCTGGGAAGGGGCGGCCAGCAACGCCGCCAGGACTGCAAGGACCCGGCACAAACTGCGCCGCCGCTGCTGCCGCCGCTGCCTGAAATACTTGCTACTGCCCTTGTTAGTCTGATTCTGAGACACTACTGGACAGCCAGAAAGGGGATGGAAGCTGGCTAGGAAAGTGAGTGGGGGGGACAGAGGAGCTCCAGTATGTCGAAAGACCCAAAGCATCTGGCACATTTTACCCAAAAAAAGAAAAGAAAAAAAAAGGGTCTTGAGGAAGACTGGCTCAGGTCCAGACTATTTGCCCCCCATACAAACCTGCCAGAGCCCCAAGATCTACAGCAGAAGTCCTTCTCCCGGTCCTGCTACCGTCCCAGGCTCACCTGGTGATGACATAGGAAAGAACCCTCTGAACGGGTGCTCCCAACCTGTGGAACTCTCTTCCGCGGGAGGCTAGGCTGGCCCCCCCCCCGCTTTCACTCGCTGGCAGACAAAAAGATTTCTTTCCAAACACTTTTAATGTATGCGCAGGGGATTTTTCATTTATCAAGTTGTAAGCTTTTGTAATTTTATATATTTTTAACAGTTTCAAACGTTTTTAAAGCTTCTTTGGACGTTTCCTTGGGCCCCACCCGCTCTGGGAGCAAAGAGGGCACACAGATAAAACACACAAACAAGAGCGCAGGAGGGAAGGAAGCCTCGGAGAGGGAGCCTCGGAGTCCTACAGGGCACGGAGGGGGGCCGGGCAAAGCCTCCCCGCCCGCGGCCTCTGGGCGGAAAAGAGAGCATTTCCACGCAGGTCAGAGCAGGGCGTCCAGGCCCGCAAGACGAGCTGCCCGGGCCGAAGGAGGAGCGGCGGGGAGGAGAGGGCGGCCGCAGCGGACAGCGCTTCCCTCCCGGGCCTCTCGCCGCCGCCTCGGACCGATCGGGCCGGCCGCCGGGGTCGGTCCGAAGGAGAGCCGCCGCCCCCCGCCCCGGCTGGAGCGCCGAGGAAGTGGGAGGGCGGCCTCCTGGCAACCCGGCAGCTGGGCCGGGGGAGAGGAGGGCGCCGGCCGGCCGTCCGTCCCTCCCTGGAACCCGGCACCGTCGGCGGGGCCGCCCGGCGCAGGAAATGCCTCGGCACCCCAGGGAGCCGCCCAGGGACCTCCCTCCGCCTCCTCCCGGGGAACGGCGATCACTGCGGGGGGGAGGCCCGAGAGGGCCGGAAACGCCCAGAAACTCCCTCTGCGGGCGGGGCCGTGTTTCAGAAAAAGGAGCGGCCCCGGACGGAGGCAGCGGGGGGGGTCCGGCCAACCTGCCCGCCCGCCCCCCGCTTCGCACACTGACAGGCCCCGCGGGAGACGCCCCCCCGGGCCGCCAGGAGCCCCTTCCTTCCGCCGCCCCGCCCCCCGCCCCGCCTGGCGGGCGGCGGAGAGAGGGCGGCCCCCTCCCGCGGGACACGCGGCTCCCAGGCCCGGCAGGGCGCTCGGGGGGGCGCCTTTGCTCCCCAGGAGGAAGGGGACGCAGCGGCGCCCGCCCGCCCCTCCGCCCGCCCCCGGGGCCCCCGCGCGGCCCAAGTGCAGCGGCACGGCTGCCGGAGGCGGCGGCGGCACCGCCCAGACGCCCCCGCTGCGAGGTGGGGCTCGCGGGAGGCGCCTCCACGGCCCCCGAGCGCCCCGACTCCGCCACAAACTGCCCGGGGGCCCCACAGGACGCGCGGCGGGACCGCGGCAGCCCCGCCCATTCCGTCCCCCGCGCGGGGCCCCTCCGGCCGCCGGCAGCCTCCGCTCGCTCCACGGGGGCCCGGCCGCCGCCCCCGCAGGCCCCAGGAAGAGCCGCCTCAGGCCCCGCGCCCGCCCGCCCGGCGGGAACGTTCCCCGGCCGCCTGGGTCGCGCGCGGGTCGGCCCGGGCGCCGGCGAGAGGGAGGGAGGGAGGGAGGGAGGGCGGGCCAAATCCCGGGGCCCGCCGCGCGAGACGGAGCCCCACACCGTCAGGGGCCCGGGGCGGGGCGGGGGCGGGAGGCGCTGAGGAGAGGGACGGAGGGCTTCGCCGCGCCGCTTTCCCGCCCTGACCGGCGCAGGCGCAGCCGCCTCCGGGCCGCGCGGGGTTTTTAAAAGCAGGCGAGGCAGCGGCGGCGGCTGTCCCGCCGCTCGCGCTGCTGGGGGTTGTAGTCCTTTCCGCGGGCGGGGACGCCGAGGTGCCGGCGTGAAGGGGCCTCGGAGGGACTAGGCTTCCCAGCGCCCCCCCGAGCGGGGCCCGAGGCCGTCTGGGCATGCGCGCGGGGAGCGCCGGCCTCGTTTCCCGCCCAGCAGAAGCAGGCGCGCGGGCTGAGGGGGAGCGAGGGGACGGCGCGCTCCTGCCCACCGTAGCCGCCCGGGAGGAGAGGAGGAGGAGGAGGAAGGAAGGAGGGAGGGAGGGAGGGAGGGAGGCGGGCGGGATTCCCGGTGGGGGGGCGAGCGAGGCGAGCCCGGCTCCGCTTCCCAGGCCTCGCCATGTCGTCCTCATCCTCGTCGTCCTCCTCGCCGCCCTTCTCGCCGCCGGTGTCTCTGAGGAGCCGGAGACGGCGCGAGGGCCCGGCCTTGCCGCCCGCGGGTTCCCCCGGGCCGCCGGCAGCCGCCTCCGGCTCCCCGTGAGTTTCGCGCGGGGGCGGCGGGGCGTGGCGCGGCCCGCGGGGGTTGGTGCGGCCGGGCCTCCTCCTCGTCCTCGCTCCGCCAGCCCCCGGTCACCGCCGGCCTCCTTCCCCTCCCTCAGCCGCAGGGCCGACGCCGACGCCGCCTCCTCGGGAGGAGAGACCGACTCGGGGAGCGACTTCGAGGCGACGCTTCTCCTCAGGCGCCGCCGCCGCCGCGCGAAGAGGGCCAGCCCGCGCCCCGCCGCCCCCCGGTAGGAGAGGAAGGGGGAGGGGAGGGGTTTCTGCGCGGAGGGGGGCCGGTCCGTCCGGTGGCCCGGGGGGGGCGAGTGCCCTCGACTTCCATCGCTCCCTCGCTCCCTCCCTCCCTCCCTCCCTCAGGCGGCGAAGAGGCCTCGGAGGAGAGGGGGCCCCCAGCAGCGCCCGGAGCCCCCCGGAGAAGATGGCGGCGGCGGCGGCGGCGGCGGGAGCCTCTTCCAGGCTGTGGCCTCGGGCCGGAGCGCCACGGAGGTGAGGACCCGGCGGGTTGCGGACGGCCCTGCCGGAAAGAACTGACCGGGGAGGGTTCGGGGTAATAAGCAGCTGTACCTCCGCATCTGCATTAATGAAACTAGAGAAGAAGCTCGAGAGGCGCAAAAGTAACCTGCGTTCAGGTAAACACGCTGGGGGTAGGATAAGCCCCGCTCTCGGAGAGACTCGGGCTGAGGTCCTTGGAACCAGGAGGAAAAGGCAAAGTGCTGGCGAGGCAGAGCTTTCCAGACTTTTCATGTTGGGGACACACTTCTTTAGAGGTGCATCGTTTTGTCACAGTGGTTCAGTCTTACTAATAACCAGAGGTTGTTACTAACCAGAGGTTAAACTAATCCCATATTAAAAAGAAAACAACCCTAAATCCTACATAAGAGATACGGATGCATATGCAAATTTTAATCACAAAATGTATGGAGATACAACATTCCTCATAAAAAGCTCTCATGTATTTTTAAAATGTATGATTTATAAATAATAACACACATTTCCAAGATGGTAGGCATTACACCTACACACTTCAGGCGACACACTAGTGTGCCACAGCACACCATTTGGAAAGCCATGCGGTAAGGCCAAGCGAGTTTGGACCAGCGGTCTTTGCCGGTGGCAGGTATAAATCTTCAGAGTTATCCAATCTCTCCTTCAGCCGCTAAACAGCCACGAAAGAATAATTGTGTACACCGTAAACCAGCACTAACATCTCTTCTCCACCACCCAACAGATTACAACAGATGAAGGACTGGAATATGCACTTTTCTCTCTACGTTTGCGGGTTTGGCATTTGTGAATGTGGTCATTTGCCAGCGAGGGTGCCGCCCCTACAGTTCTCCTCCTCCTATTCCTATGTATTTTGACTCTGAGCAAGTTCTCCAAAGCAAAATGGAAGGGAATGTGTTGAGGGGGGAGAGGCTCACAAGATATTTCCTTCCCTTCTCCAGAGTTTCCCCCTCCCTTCACCATGCAGTTTGCCTCAGCACGGAGAACTCCCACTGAGGAAATGGGGGGGGCTCCCAAGAGCCTTCCTTTCTTCCTCCGGGGGTTTCCCTCCTCCCCTTCCCACGCATTTCTCCACCCTAGGGCAAAATACGTGGGAAGGGGAAGAGGGAACTCTGGAAAAGGAAGAGAAGGCTCTTGGGAGTTTCCTCCCCACTCCCTTCCACTTTGCATGGGAACAGGAAGGGGGAAGCCCAGCAGAGAAGGGGAGGGGGAGCAGGTGGAAGAGTTATTTCCAATTGTTCCACTTTAGCGAGGGTTCTGTGCTCCAAACTGTTGCGAATGTGGAGGGAGGACTGTAATTGAAGGAATTGGTTTGTTTTTTTCCTCCTTCCAAGGACTTCAGACTAATTGACTTTCTGAAGAGTATGGTTTATATTTTCAGGGATGTATTTTCGTGGATGTTGATTATTTTTGTATCTTTTGGAATGGTGCACTAATTTTATAAACCTGTATATCGATACACAGCGGTCCCTTGACTTTTGCACAGAACCCTTGTGAAAGTCCAAAAACTACAGACAACTCCATGCCAGTGAGTGCTCCCCCTCCTTCCTCCTGCGTTCTTTCTGAGGCCGGCTGGGCAGAGAGGCAGGAGCATGCAGGGGAAAACCTTCCCCTCTTTAGTCTCCTGCCTGTCACCTGTGTGCCCTGCCTTCTTTTTTGTACACTTGCATGGGTGACAGGCAACAGAGTGGAGGAGGGATGTCTTTCTCTCTGCATTCTCCCCCCACCCCAGCATGCCCTGCCTTATTAGAATCATAAGTTGGGAGAGACCCCAGGGGCCATCAAGTCCAGCCCCTTGCCATGCAGGAACACCCATCAAAGCATTCCCAACAGATGGCCATCCAGCCTCTGCTTAAAAACCTCCAAACAAGGAGACTCTACCACACTCTGAGGCAGCAGATTCCACTGCCGGACAGCTCTGACTGTCAGGAAGTTCCTCCTGAGATTCAGGTGGATTCTCCTTTCCTGCAGCTTGAATCCATTGCTCCTGGTCGGAGTCTCTGGAGCAGCGGAAAACAAGCCCTCTCCCTCCTCGACATGACATCCCTTCAAGTATTTAAACATGGCTATCATGTCCCCTCTTAACCTCCTCTTCTGAAGACTAAACATACCCAGCTCTCTCAGGCACTCCTCAGAGGGCTTCATAGCTTCCAAACTTTCACCATTTTCGTCTGCCTCTTCTGGACATTCTCCAACTTGTCGATATCCTTGAATTGAGGTGTCCAGAATTGGACACATTATTATTCCAAATGAGGTCTAATCAAAGCAGGATAGAGTGATACCATTACCTCCTTCGAACTAGGCACCAGACTCCTATTGATGCAACCAAGAATTGCGTTGGCTCTCTTGGCTGCTGCATCACACCACTGACTCAAATTCAGCTTGCGATCCACCAAGACTCCTAGATCCCTTTCATAGGTACTGTTATCCAGCCACGTATCCCCCATCCTATATTTGTGCATTTCATTTTTCTCTGCCTAAGTGCAGCACCTTACACTTCTCTCTGTTGAATTTCATTTTGTTCGCCTTGGCCCAGCTCTCCAATCTGTCAAGGTCATTTTGAATTCTGATCCTGTCTTCAGGCATATTATCAACCCCTACCAATTTGGTGTCATCTGCAAATTTGATCAGCATGCCCTCTAGTCCTTGATGAGGATATGGAATAGCACTGGGCCCAGGACAGAACCCTGTGGCACCCCAGGGTTCTGTCACTTCTCTTCAGGATGAGAAGCAGCCATTGGTGAGCACCCTTTGGGTTCGGTCAGTCAACCAATTACAAATCCAGCTAACAGTAGCCCTGTCCAGCCTGCCTTTTACTAGATTCTTTGCAAGAATGTCACGGGGAACTTTGTCAAAGGTCTTACTGAAATCAAGATATGCTGCGTCTACAGCGTTCCCTTCATCTTATCGAGCTTGTAACTCTATTGTAAAAAGAGATAACATTAGTTTGGGATGATGTATTTTTGAGAAATTGATGTTGGCATTTTGTGATTACGGCATTGCTTTCTAAGTAATTACAAACTGACTCCTTAATGATCTGATTTAGGATCTTTCCTGATATTGATGTCAGGCTGACTGGGTTATAATTATTTGGGTCTTCTTTTTTTCCTTCTTGAAGATGGGGATGATGTTTGCCCTCCTCCAGTCTGCTGGGACTTCTGTTCTCCAAGATTTCTCAAAGATTATTGGGAGTGGTTCAGAAATGACTTCTGCCAGTTCTTTTAATATCCTTGGATGTAATTCATCTGGCCCTGGAGACTTGAATTCATCTAGTTTAGCCAGGTATTCCTGTACTACTTCTTTACCTGTTCTGTGCTGCTTCCCCCCCCGTCTTCCTCACCTGTTCCTCACCCCCAGATTGAGTACTTCTATCCTTTTGGGAGAAAACGGGCAAAGAAGGTGTTGAGTAATTCTGCCTTCTCTCTTCCCTCCATTAGTAACTGGCCATTTTCTCCACACAGTGATCCTATCATTTCCTTGTTTTCCCTTTTGCTCCGGACATATCGAAAAAAGCCTTTTTTTGTTGTTTTTGATGTCTCTGGCAAGCCTGAGTTCATTCTGTACTTTAGCTTTTCTGACCTTCTCCCTACATCTCCTGTCTATTTGCTTGAATTCCAATTTGGTGGTTTCACCATTCTTCTATTTCCTGTACATGTTTCTTTTAAAACTTAGCTCAGCTGAGAGTTCTTTTGTCAACCATTCTAGTTTCTTTAGATACCTGCCATTTTTACTCCTTATTGGCACAATTTTAAACTGTGCCTTCAGTATCTCACTTTTAAGAAAAACTCCCATCCGTCATGAACTCCCTTCTCTTTCGGTATTCTTGACCATGGAATTTCGGCCAGTAACTCCCTAAGTTTACAGGAATCAGCTTTTTTTAAAGTCCAGAATGCGTGTCTGGCTACACTTGGCTTTTCCTTCCCACTGAATGACAAATTCCAATAGAGCATGGTCACCCCCCCCCAAGGATCCCACCACTTCCACCCCATTAACAAGCTCATCCCTCTTGGTCAGGATCAGATCTAAAATAGTCGATCTGCTTGTTGCCTCTTCCACCTTCTGGACTATGAAATTGTCTGCAAGGCAAGCGAGGAACCTGTTGGACCCTGTGGTCTTGGCAGAGTTTGACTGCCAATATATATCAAGACAGTTGAAATCTCCCATTACTACTTCATCTCACCTTTTTGAACATGTGATCATCTGGTTCAGGAAGGCCTCATCCACAGGCTGGACGGGAGGCCTGTAGCAAACTCCTGCAATCACATCCCGATTGTTTCTCGCTCCCTTAATTCTTACCCAGATGCTCTCGACCTGGCTTCCTGCCGAGGCAGCACTGGTTCGGGCCCCTATTCAAGGCCGCTCACGGTAGACTCCTCAGGTTCCTGACAGCACTAGATCTGTCACACTCCACCGGTCTCGTTCTCCATCTGGACCTGCACCTCCTGGCCCTTCACGCCTGGCGGATAATGCCTTAGACGATCCGACCATCCAGAACGTCTTGACCGCAGCCAGGAGGGAGTCGACACACCGCAACTACCACTACAAATGGCGGAGATTTGTTACCTTTGCTGAAGCACGACATGGACCAGTATTGCCTGTCAATCCGCCTACCGTGCTCCACTTTCTCCTCCATCTCCGACAGCAGGGCCTTGCATTTCCATCCCTGAAGGTCTGCCTTGCCGCTGTCGTGGCCTATCAGCCATGTGGGTTTCTGTCGGCAGCTCTCTTCCACAATGCTATCATGAAGCAGTTCATGAAGGGCCTGCAGCACCTTTATCCACCGGTGTCGCCGCTGTTACCACCTTGGTCGCTGTCCTTGGTGCTATCGCAGTTGACGCGACCACCCTTCGAGCCCATGGCAACTGCGGATGACAGGCTCCTGACCTTCAAGACTGCTTTCCTGGTGGCTGTCACCTCAGCCAGGCGGGCAAGTGAGCTGACAGCGCTGCGATCTGATGAGACTTTCCTCGTCATCCACCGAGACAAGGTAGTCCTTCACCCTGACATTTCTTTTCCGCCCAAGGTGGTATCACACTTCCACCTTAGCCAGGACATCATCTTGCCTGCTTTTTACCCGGACCCGACTACACCTCTGGAGCACTCCCTTGATGTTTGTCGGGCCTTGGCCTTCTACACGCACCGGACTACACCCTTCTGCCAGACAGTCCATCTGTTTGTGTGCTACGGTGGGCGTCGAAGAGGCCACAAGGTGTTCACCCAGAGGTTCTCCAAATGGGTGGCCCAGACCATCCTGCTGGCGTACGAGCTGGCCAAGCAGCCTCCGCCAGCCTTGATTCGGGCTCATTCCACCAGAGCCGTGGCTTCCTCAGCAGCTCTCCTTTGAGGAGTGGACCTGCAGGAACTATGCCGTGTGGCGACCTGGTCTCAACCCTTGACCTTCATGCGCCACATGCGGTGTTGTCTTCCGTTCTCTAGGACCTGACCCACCGTCCAACTGTAAGCTACAAAGTCTCCTAGTGTGTGAGGCACAGAGACCACGAAGAAGAAGAACAGGTTGCTTACCTGTAACTGTAGTTCTTCGAGTGGTCATCTGTGCCCTCACACACACCTGCCCAGCCGCCCCCTCTTTCAGGTCCCTTATTGACAGACTCCAGAACTGAGGAGAGGCCATTGGCTTGGCAGGCTGAGCATGCTCGGTACGGGCATGGGGGAGGGGTTTCCGCCAAGCTGCTAAGCTCTAGAATCTTCCGAACGCTACCGCACATGCGCGAAAGCTCCTAGTGTGTGAGGGCACAGATGACCACTCGAAGAACCACAGTTACAGGTAAACAACCTGTTCTTATACCCCCCATTCTTACATTCCACTCATGAAACTCATCCCACCAGGTTGCAGTGATGCCTATTAAATCATGTTTATTTTGTTCATCTTGCTTGTTTCCCAATCTCTGTGCATTAAGATCATGTGCCCTTCCCGCAAGTCCTCTACTAAAGTTGCTTTTCCTCTCCCTGCTGGTCTCTAGTACTACTTGGCCTGCTCCATCTATATCATTTGAGCTGTTTTTCCAAGCACTCGCTGAATCCTTGCCCAGAATAACACCCTCTCCCTCCCCTGTCGAACTCAGTTTGAAGACCTTATGATCTGCTTTGCCAGACTGTTAGCAAAAACGTTCCTGCCGACAGTTGTGAGGTGCAGCCCATCCATTCCCAGAAGGCCATCTTCGTTGAAATGGAGACTGTGATCCAAAAACCCAAATCACTCTCGGCACCATCTGCAGAGCCAGTTGTTGACCTCCCCTGTTCTTCTCTCCCTTCATGGGCCATGTCCTTCTACAGGGAGGAGAGTGAAAATGACAACCTGCACACGAAGGTCCTTCAACTTCCTGCCCATGACCTCATAATCCGTTGTGGCACAGTGAGAGCTCCACCTTGCAGTGTTGTTGGTTCTGACATGAACCAAAAGCGGGGGGTATGGTCAATGGGCTTGACCAGTCTCATTAGCCTCTTCATTACGTGGTTGGTTTTGGCCTCGGAGACAGCACACCTCGCAATTCATTCTGTCTGAGTTGCAAATCATTGGTTCCGTTCCTCTCAGCAAGGAGTTCCCAACCCCCCAGAACTCATCTCTTCTGAGGCTTGTCTGGGGTTACTCAATGAGCGAGTTCTTCCACGGCTGCCTGGAAATTCTGTTCAGGCTCAAACTGTTGGTCTCGCTGCCTTTGGATTTTGTCCTGCTGGTGTTTGGGTTCCTTTTGCCGACGTTCATTTTCTTCTTGGTGACGTTCCGTTACCTCCTCTTGCTGTTCCACTTTGTCGTTCATGAGGTTGAGAAGTTGGAAGCACAGGCAGTGAGTGGGAGACTGGAGAGGAAGGAAGGTCTTTCCCCCTGCACGCTCCTGAGCAGCCATGGGTGGAAGGTTCAGGTTACTCTGTGACAGAAGGGGGCGGTTTTTCAAGAGTGCAGGAGACGTCACAGTGGTTGTGGGTTTTTTAAGAGGAGGGAGAGATGTGGGGAAGATGGAGGAGTGGGTACGTGGGGTACGGATAAGATTGGAGCCTCACTTCTGCCCCTGGGAGTTCACTGCTCTTTTTTGCTTCCACCTCTCTGTGCCTGCCATCCCTGGCATCTCTCACCCAACGGCCCTAGGCTGTAGTGGATGACTGGCTCGAAGACTACAAGAAAGACAGGGAGTTGGCATTCCTCGAGTTATTCAACTTTATAGTACGCTCCTGTGGCTGCAGAGGTGAGTCTCGGTGGAGTTTGTGTCTGTTTGTGTCCCCAGTCTGTCACCATGGGCTCTCCAGCAATCCCTCCTCCCAGGGTTTTGTGTGTTCCCAGCTTGCAGGGCAGGTTGTGCTGTTCCCAAGAAGCCTGTAGTGCTAGGCACAGTGGCAGGAACACCTGGAGGCCAGGGGAGAGCCCCCCCAGCAGGAGGTCCTTTTTGAAAGGCTTGGTGAAGCAGGGGAGGATTCGGGGAGGGGGGCTGTTTCGCTAGATTTTCCAGTGTCGCACGGGGACCTGTCAGCTACCACTTGCCAAGGCGTGGATTGATTCGTCTGCTGCACTGGTGGTGTGGGAGGCCGGACTGGCATTTCCCCCCCTTTTCTTTGGCAGGGCTGGTGACTGTGGAGATGCTCAGAGATCTTCAGAATTCGGAGATCATCCAGCGGCTGACGGAATCATTTGATGAGGTGGGCAGGGAGGCTGGGGTGACTCATGGAGAGGCTAAATCCAAACGGAGTGGGGTGGCATTTCATCTATTTTGGAGGATGAGGGGAGTGGAGACACCCCAGTGGACTTGTCTGAATCTTCCCTAGGAGTCAGCAGAGTATCCGCTGTCACTGAACACCCCTTCTTGGCGGCGGTTCCGGGTGGGCTTCTGTGAACTGATAGCAGTCCTGGTGCATCACACCCAGCACAGTGTGATCTATGATGAATATTTGGTGGACAATCTTGTTGCCCTCCTGACTGGCATGTCTGATTCGCAAGTGCGCGCCTTCCGCCACACCAGCACCTTGGCAGGTAGGTGAGTGGTGAGCTCTAGAGAAGCGGACATGGCTCTGTTGAAGAGGGTTGGGAAGGCCCATCCAATGACATCCCCCCGCCCCATCTTCCCTCCAGCCATGAAACTGATGACTGGCCTGGTGCGTGTGGCTCTGAGCATTAGCGTGCAGAAGGATAACAGTCAGCGGCAGTACGAGGCTGAGCGGGCCAAGGGACTGAGCCGCAGGGCCCCAGAGAAACTAGAGGGGTTGCTGGAGCAGCGCAGAGAGGTGAGTATTGGGGGGTTGCTGGGGGATGGTAGGTGCCTTACTGTGCTGAGCCAGGATCTTCCTTATTCTTTGCTTTCGTCTCCTGCAGTGGCCAGGCAGACCCTTCTCGGGAGGTAACTAAACAGAGTATGAGAAAGAGCCATTCCCCCACGTTTACCACAGTTCTTACTACCCGGTGCCTGTTAGTCTTCCTCAGTGGAGACAGGCATCCTGGAGCAGCTGGCAGTCCTTGGCTGTTTCTTGTCTTTTGCGGCAGGAGACTTTATTGAGTTTATTGAGTTTTGCTTCTTCCCTGCTCTTGCCCCAGCAATGCTTTTCTTTCATAGATGGAGGTAGCCAGGTTGGGAGAGAAGCCTGATCACTTGTCATGCCCTTCAGGCAGAGACTGGGCGTCAGCTCTGTTGGGATGCCCTACCTGTAAAACTCCTGTGTTGGGCCAGAGTTTGGACCTGATGGTTTCTAAGGTGTCTTTCACCTGCAGTGAACTTCTGTACTTTCTGGTGCTCCCAGAGTATGAGGGGCTGGTTTTCTGATGAGGGATAAGCAAAGTGTTTTCAGGTAAAGAAAAGAACTTCTTGGTTCCCTTTGCAGGCAAAATTTACATAGCTACTATATATTTTTTTTTTGAGGGAGAAGTTTTTGGGAGCTTCACCCTTTTTTGTGTCACAAATCCTTTTGAGAATCTGATGAAAGCTGTGGATTCTCTCCCCAGATAAACACACATGAACCCATAGGTGCAAAGTTTTGGCTACAATTTATTTTATTTCGTTGGAAATTGATTTCATTGGCACAAGACTAACAACACTGATTGCTGGCATTGTCCTTTCAGAAGATGGGGTTCAAAATGAACCTAACATGAACTAGTTCTTGGAGGCCAATCTCAGGAAGTCTCATTTTTGCCATTAAGGTCATGATTGTAAGCCATCTCTGTTTCCCAGGGTTTCACATTTTGGTGGCTGAACTCTAAGCCATCCTGGGGAGAACTTTAGTTCTCAAGTCAGTGGTGTGACCTGACAGGAAAGATTCACTCCTCTTCACACAGAAGGAGGGGCAAAAAGGTTTTTCCCACCTGCCTAATTTTTTGCTCTGTCCTGAAGAGTGTGCCAGAGTGTTTCAGAATCCTACAGCTGTTTCTGTGGAAACGTTTTGGAAAATGAGAAAACAGTAGTTTGCCAGAAAGAGAACTCTTATCTCTTTCTCTCCTTGTCTCTGCAGTGGTTAATGTTGGAAAAATTCTAGCATTCTCTGTCCCACCATCTTGTTCTTAGAGCAAGTAGGCATAGCTAGCACAGGGCTTCCTTTTTCTTTTGCATGCCAAAGCTCTGCCATTTACCTTTCTGTCATTTAATTGCATGATCATAAATACCTTTGGTGTTCAGGTGATCAGATCATGTGACCCAGGACAGTTGCTTGGGTCATCGGTCTTATAAAAGAAAGAGAGCCCTTCTCAGCTCTCCCTTCTCTCCTCCATTTTTGCTTTCTCTTCCTCCTCTCCGACCATGCTTCGCATCTCCATCAGAAGATGGTGAGCTAAGAACGAAGTTGCTACTATTCATTAGCTAGTTAGGATGTAGGCTCCCCAATACATATGTAAATATAGAAGCTGTTAGTAAACTTTTCTAAGCTTGTAACCTGAAGCCGCCTGCATTTGTTTTGTTTCTTCAGTCAGTTTGAGATCAAAAAAGCCATACATAAATTTAGATGTACTTTTTCTGCTACTTGCGAAAAGGAGTCTGAATCCTTACAGTTTTAGCTTCCATAGAATTTCCCAACAGAGCTAACACCCTGGGAAACTCTTAATTTCCAACAGTTAAAGCGGAGGAGAGACCAGGGCCACTGGGTTTTTGTTGTTTTGATCCTGTGGCCTTCTTAGGAGGGGCTGATTCTCATTTTGGCATCCTTCTCTGTTTCCTAAGCCCACTCAGTATTTCTCACCATCACCCTAAAGCAGTGAAGTTGAAGGTCAGACTTTGTCTCCTACACCCATCAAGACTTTTCAGGACCTGAGAGTCACCCTGTCACTGGCAGTCCAGGCTTTCTGATAATGAAAAGAAGCACTAAAGGCTGCCCCAGTGTAGCTCGTTCACCTAAACCGCGTGGGGGTTGGTGGTGCTGGAACGGGGCTGCTTTGCAGGACTTCAGGTGGACGTGGAAGAATTGGCCTGCACAAGTGGATGCTGACTTCTCAGAGTGGGCTATCCTCTCTGTGCTCAAGGACCGCCTCATGCTAGTTCCCTTCTCCAGGGACCAAGAGAAGTGCTGCAGGGCCTTGGCATAGGAGCCTGGCAACCCATCCCTGGCATAGGAGAATGTGCTGGCACTTCTTGGAAACACCACTGCCTGCCTGGAAAGTTAGGATTTACAGCCAGTTCATTGGTCTCCTCACAAAGACCTCTTCATTTTGGAGCCACAGCAGGTGTGGAAGAGGAGTTCCTCTTGAAAGAAAAGGTCTTGTCCAGTATTTGGAACATTTTGAGCTGGATGATGGCCATGCAGATGAGAGCCACCTTTGGCCTGAGTACAGACATCTAGATTTAATCTGTTTGATGTTGTAGATTGGACTGGAGGTGATCATCTTTTATCTCCTTGGCCAGCCATTTCATTTCCTGGTCATCTCTTGAAGAAAACTCTTTTGCAAGAAGCATGTGCTTAGACATAGGCCTGCTGGAATGACTTGTTCATTGCCCAGGGTGGGTGACATGGGGAATGTAGTTTAAGGCCAAAGCACCAGGTCATAAATCATAGAAGAGTTGTAAGAGACCGCAGGGGCCATCCAGTCCCGCCCCCTGCCATGCAGAAACAGACATCAAAGCACTCCCTTTGACAGATTCTGGCCATCCAGCCTGTGCTTAAAAACCTCTAAAGAGACTCTACCACACTCCATTGAGGCAGCAGCAGATTCCACTGCAGGACAGCTCTGTTCTTCCTGGGGTTCAGGTGGAATCTCCTTTCCTGGTAGCATAAGTACATTGCTCCTTGTCCTAGTCTCCGGAGCAGCAGAAAACAAGCCAAGTCAGGGGTGAGGTAGCCTTCAGGATAATCCATACTGCTCCCCTAGACTTCACTCAGTTGGCCAGACCTCGTCTGTCAGTCAGTTGGGGACCAGTGTTCAGCCCAGATGAGGTAGAGCTGAGCAGCGGGAAACAGTATCCTCAAAGTTATTGGTGTTCTGTCAGAGGAAGTGGTTGGCAATGTATTCTGGTGTCTACAGAGTCAGTGACCTTCCTGCATAAAAATGATCCATAGTTCAAAATGGTTTTTTTCCCCCAGCCACAATCTCTCACAGAACCTTAGAGTTCCACAGAATCCTGGTTGAGAACCCCAGCTTAAAATGTCATCCTTAGCACCTTGAATTCAGTCCACAGCTAGTACAATTCCTTCAAAACTAGCGTGTGGTGATTTTTCTTTGCCGTTCTGGTCAGCTGTCTAACTGCTACATTTTGCGCTAGTTGTATTTTCCCAATCGAGCAGCTCCACATAGTCTTCTAATCAAGAAGCTGCCAGTGCATGAACTATTGTGGCTAAGTTGACTTTACCCAGGAAAGGCCATAGCCACCAGAGTGGTTGAGACTGGACACAAGCACTCCAGGTCGCCAGGTCCACCTGGGCCTCCAGGACAAGTAACACTCAGTTCCTGGACTCTAAAGCCACCAGTTGTTGGAGCCTCTCTTGTCAGAATTCAGCTTCAAGTGTTCCAGCCCTCATGCGTCTTGCTATAACCTCCAGGCACTGGCCCAGAACCTGCACAGTCTCAGCTGGCTCCAGTGACAGGAAGAACTGAGTGTCATCGGCATACCAATGCCATCGCACCCCTTCATGACCTCCCCCGGCAGCTACATACTGATGCTGAACAGCTTGCGGGAGAGGAGAGAACCTCTGCAACCCAATGGGTTATTGGCCCTGTGGCTGAAAAGGAATCCCCTAACGCTACTCTCTGAAGCTGACCCAGCAGACGGAAACAGGCCTGCTGTAGTGTGGTACCTCCTGTTCCCATCCAGTAGGGAAATAACAAGAGCACCCCCACATGCACACACACAAAAGCCACAGAGGAGTGAGGCAGTGACAGCCCAAAATGTCTGCTAGAGAAGCTGAGCAGGTGACAGGGCTCAGGGAGAAGGTTTGTCACCTGTTCAGCTTCTCTAGAAGACATTTTGGGCTGTCACTGCCCCACTTCTCTGTGGCTTTTGTGCGCGCGTGTGGAGGAGCTCTTGTTATTTCATGGGCTTGGGACTTCTCAAAACAGCATGGTCTGTAGCTGTTCTGGCAGCTTTTTGACAGAACAGGGTTTTTAGCAGAATTTTTTGGGAGTGGTTCATAGGGGCTTGGAGAGGGCCAGCGTCGGTCCCAAGGGCCACATGCCCCTCAGTGCTGTGTGCTGCCTCTGAGTGGTACGGCCCTGCCTGCTGCCTTACCCCTACCCCTTCGGAGGCCCTTCGCCACTGGACGGTTGACCTCTGGGCCAGAAAGGATCTGGAGGGGTCTTGTATATCTGTGCTCTGCTTCCAGGAGATCCTCTTGTCCCCTTTCTCAGTAACTGCTGTGTTTTTGTGGAACCCTTTTGCTGGAGATTTTGCCCAGAGCTGTTCAGAAAATCCAAAAACCTAAGAGCTGGTTGTGGGTGACCCCTATCTGGAGTATGTAGTTAGAATCCCTTCTCTGTCTTGGGGTGAGCTTCTGTTGGTGCTGTACTTGTCCTGAGGGCTTAAACCTCTTGCACTCTGCATTCATCTTTTCCCAGTTCCAAGAGAAACAGGAAGAGCTTGAGAGTCTGATGAATGCCATCTTCAAGGGAGTCTTTATTCATCGCTACCGGTGAGCAGGCCTGAAGCTGTGCAAAGCGTGGGTGGAGAGGGTGTCATCATAGCCACAACACCCTTCTCCTTAAGTGTTACATGATTTTTAAAAGTCTAAATATAAAGAAAAAGAAAGAGACAGTGGAGGAATCTCTACGTAGAATGTCAATGTGAGCTCTTGTACGCATTAATGTAAGTTAGCGGTACGTCCAAAATTACATTTTCCTGAAGTTGACATCTGTAATGCGCACCTTCTTGTGTAGCTAATGCTTTTCTTTCTAGCCTTTCATCCACGGTCAGAGTTTACAGAATACACGCTGGCTGGCTGTAAAATGCCAAGTGGCAGTGATATTATTTAAATTTATACAAAGATTTTTCTAATACAAAATTAATCTGTTGTAAGAATTCTAACGAAGAATGGGTGATCGTTGAGCATCCCGACGTGGTATACACAAAATATCATCAACGTTTAGTAGAAGCAGATTGAGTTTCTTCTGATGAGGTATAATGGTGTCCAACATACCTGAAACAACAGGAGCTTTTTGTTAGCTGAAGCAAGCATTAGCTTGCTCTAAGGATATTTTAGCTCTAAGGATATTTTAGATATCCAAGCTAGGGGAGTTTGCCATTGGTTGATTTACAAAGGACAGTCTGACTCTATTTCTCTTAATTCTGCCTTCGTCAGGCTCAGGTCCGGTATTTTGCAACAAACATCTGTAAACTACACTTACTGGGTATTGCACTTGAATGCAAGAAATGTGTGTGCTTAGCCCATATGTTAGAGAGTACCTGTTTGCAGCAGAGTCGTGGAGCTGATTAAGGAGCAAGACAGCATGGCTTAAAAGGAAAAAAACTAAAGCTTTATTAAAGTAACTCCATGCTAAGATAGGAGAGTTACTGGGAGTTCTCTAGTCTAGCTGCATTCTCAGGAGGGACTTCTGGGAAGAAAGAGGAAGTGGGATCAAAGAGAAGAGGCAGAGAAATTGCTAAGAGTATCAGTTTACACCACGGGGGGGGGATAAGGATAGGGAGAGCCAAGAGAGCGGACACTTCAGGCCACCCTAACTAACTAACTCTGTTGGTGTTGCCCACTGCGATGCACACTGGGTTCTTGAGTGCTAAGCGTTCTTGCACTTCTAACACCATGTTTACATGCTGCAAGGTGTGGCAGTTGTATGCATAACCCTAAGAAGAACTGGAGTGCCTGTCTTAATCACTCTCTGTTATTTGCTGGTGAAGCGATCTGGTACCTGAAATCCGTGCCATTTGCATTGAGGAGTTGGGCCAGTGGATGCAGAATTACAGCGCCTCCTTCCTGACTGATGGCTATCTCAAGTACATTGGCTGGACACTGCATGACAAGGTGGGTAGCAGGCACAAGGGGGGCAGTATTGTCCCATGTCAGGAAGAGGTTTTCTGCTTGCAGAAGAAAGCTTGTAGATGAGAAGGTGCTCAGAGCCTCACAGTCAAGGCTGAGCCATCCCATGTTCATCTGCTTGGATGGACAAGACACCGCCATCCACTTGGCGCCTGCTTGGCTTCTCGGTGTGGGACTCCATTGTGGCATGCTTTATTCAGAGATGATGGGGCCCCTTCATTTGACAAGTGAGCACAGGAAGATGGTTTGGGGAGCTGTGGCAAACCAGACATGCCAAATTGGCTGTTCCTTGCCCTGTGTGTGGTGGTGGCCTTGGAGTGTTTTGGCTGTTCTGCTGTTTTGCTGGTTGGTATTCATAGTGTTGTTGCCAAGTAGTTTAAGGGCAACTGCAGCGAGAGAGATGGGACACAGAATGGACATTTGTTGATATCGGGCTCCCAAGCAGCAGACCTTGTCTGCTGGCGTAGTCATCAGTGATTCAAGAGTGAAGCCCTTTGGTTCTAGTGCCCGAGTGACTCGTCTGCCACAGCTGTTGGGAGCGTTGGTCCTTGTCCTGTAGCATGTGTGATAATGGCTGAGCCTCTGGTCATGTACTTCCTGTGTGACAATGTTCTGAAAACAGGGAGGCGTGACACTGGTCCTGCAGGCCTCTCCTTTCCCCTGCATCTCTTTCTTGCAGCAGGGGGAGGTCCGGCTCAAGTGCGTGCTTGCTCTGCAAGGACTCTATCGCAGCCAGGAGACTGCAGCCCGAATGGAGCTCTTCACAAGCCGCTTCAAGGTGAGAAGCATTCTGCCCTCCCACCCGCTCACCCCTGCTGTTCCCTCTGCCAGTTAGAACAGTCACCTCAGGCGTGGCAAGGGCCCTATTGTGTGCTAAGGGGCTTACGAGATCACATTTGTTGGGGGGGCACCCTGCCCACATCACCCCAGCCTCTTTTTGCAGTCTCCTGGTCACAGAGGGTGCCGGATGCAGCTTGTCTGGTGCGGCCGTTCCACAGAGGCTGATCAAAAGGGTACCTGGGAGGGAATACTCAGTACAGGCTGGGTGGGGTTTGTCAGGTCTCGGAAAATGTTGACCATTTTCTAGCCAGAGTCAGAGGACATCCTCGTATGGGTGGGTCAGTGGGTGGGTGCTCCTGCCCTTTGCATGAAGATGTTCTCTGTCTGCTCTTGAAAATGAAACCATCGCGGTCAGAATGAGCCATCTTTTACCCTCCGTTGGTGAGAGGGGGAGCTGGCATGTAGTGGGGCCCTCACGTCACCACCCAGAGACAGGCAGGGAGCGTGGTCCATCTCACTTGAGCAGTGGCCTCCCTGTCTCTCCCAGAGGAGAGCCTCCTTTCAGCGCATCTCAGTTTCTTGCTTGTGTCCTTCCATAGCTTTCATTCCAAGCTCTTTTTTAAATAATGTCTTTCTTTATATCCTGAATTAAAAAAAAAAGGTTCTTAATTGCTTTTCTCAGCTTTACCTAACTCAATAGAAATCAACTTCCTTGATTCATGGACTTGTCTAGTAGATTTTTGTCATACTTTGCCAATTCCACAGGAAAACACTTAAGGAGGTTCATCTAAGTAATGAAGCATTAACAATAAGTAGCAATAAAAATGCTATAATCCGTAGGGTAGGAACAACAAAACACAGTGGATAAAAGCCATAGGAACCAATGGGCGAGAGCAGCATTAATGGCAGTATGTTGATTTATAGCCTGATGGTGGAACCACTAGCAAAGAGTAGGCCAAGAAGCCACATGGGATGTGGTGAGAACTGGTGTGGTCTTCCAAGGGGCCCTCCAAGCACAGGCCACCAACCTCAGAAGAGGATTTGTGGAGGGGGCATGGGGTTTCCCAGGCAGATTCATGCAGAGAGAGGCACCATGACTGTGTTTTCATCTCTGTCTGATTCCTGTATCTTCAGGCAGAGGTTGGCTATCAGCTTTCCATGTGGGAGTGGAAGTACTGCTGTCCTGTCCACCCCACCTGCTGCTGCCGCCACTGGTTCCTCTGCTGTTTCTTGCAGGAGCGGATGGTGTCCATGGTGCTGGACAAGGAGCCCCAGGTGGCAGTGGAAGCAGTGAGGCTGCTCACCCTCATCCTTCAGTGAGTGGGGTGCTAGGGCAGCAGCAATGGCGAGGAGCACGGGGGGCCCCATCCCTGCTCACAGAGTAGAAGCAGCCTTGGGCTCAGCAACGTCTGGTCTGCACTGGCCAGCAGTGGTGGCTCCTCACCTTTGCTGCCGGGATGCTGATATCTGGTATCTGCATAGGAACATGGAGGATGTCCTGACTGACTCGGATTGTGAAAGCGTCTTCCCACTCGTTTATGCTTCCAGCCGCCCCTTAGCCGCTGCTACAGGGGAATTCTTATACAGGAAGTAAGTGTGGTTCTGACCCCAGAGACCGGGTCTCCTTCTGGCTCATAACTGCCCCCTCTTCTTTCTCTGACACTTCCCCTGGCCCCCCTTCCCTGATGGGAGTGCTTTTACCTCGCCCCCCAGGTTGTTAGCGCCTGCATCACATGCCACAGGAAAGGCCAAGGAGAGCTGTGAGGGCACCCGCATGTTCCTTCAGTCCTTGCTTTGCTTCTTCATCGAAAGTGAGGTGAGCTAGAGTCTTACCAGAAATAGTCTGTTGTTGAAGGATACCAAGCTATTGCTCCAGCATTTGGGAGAGCCTTGGGCTGAAGCCAGGTCATCCTCTGCTGTGCGCCCCCACCCACCCTCCATTCTCTGGGGGTAGAGGGGAGAGAGAGAAAGAGAGATCAAGAGGAGGCCACTGTTCACCTCCAGGTATTCTGGAACTGGACTGACTGAACTTGAGAATGGGGAAATCCTGGAAACCTGTTTTTCCTTTTTAAAACAGCAATATAAAATCAAATAAAATGGGACAGATTGAGGCTGAAAGGGTATTCAGAGAACATAAAATATTAAAATGCAGCATACTAAAATGCTTTTGGGAAAGAGTATCCTTAAGCTTTTGAAGGCTTGCATCTGGTGAAGTAGAGCCAGCCTGTGGAAGATTATGCTGCAGGCTCCTTTCTCTTAGTTCATAGAATTATAGAAATGTAGGGTTGGAAGAGACCACATGGGCCATCCAGTCCAACCCTCTGCCATGCAGGAACACCCTCAAAGCACTCCCGACAGATGGCCATCAAGCCTCTGCTTAAAAACCTCCAAGGAAGGAGACTCCACTACACTCTGAGGCAGCAGATTCCACTGCCGGACAGCCCTGACTGTCAGGAAGTTCTTCCTGAGATTCGGGTGGAATCTCCTTTCCTGCAGCTTGAATCCATTGCTCCTTGTCCTGGTCTCTGGAGCAGCAGAAAACAAGCCCTCTCCTTCCTCTACATGGTATCCCTTCAAATATTTAAACATGGCTATCATTAGTCATGCTTCCCTTGGAGCGTGGCCGCAGTAAAGACAGGGCAGGTTCTGGGGAGGAAGAGCCAGAGTTCAGGGCCATTCAAGACCATGTTGCCTTCCGGGTACGCGGTGTGTGCTTCTCCATGGGCAAGTTAGTTAGTTTCAAAAGGACTGCAAGATCCCTTTGCCTATTTAATCTAAGCAGGCAGTTTTTAGAAGCACCATTACACCCGTTTCTTAGTGTTTAGGTAAGAGTTTGTGTCTTCTTGTTCCTTGATAAGCTTTCCCTTGAGCCATGGATACTGTCTTGATATACTTTCTTCAGTACTCTACTCACACCCTATTACCCATTTCTTCATGGTCTCCATTACCCAGAATTCACTGTTGTTCCACTTTAGTGTTTGTATCCCTTCCCTTTAGTATAGTCACTGTTTTAACTTACTTAACATTTCCGTTTATTAAGCTATGTATCTTAGTGCATTTATATTGTTCTCCACTTGATGCGGTCTGTTCTGTCATCTTGAACTGCTTTGGGAGGGGAGCTTGCTGTTCTTAGCAGCCCCAACAGCAGGAGCATAGATGGCCCTTGTGGCCGTCTCTCCCATCAGGGGATGACCCCGTCGGGCCTTCTCTGGTGGCTGTCAATTCCATTTCTTCCTTCCTCCCTGCTGCCCCCAGTTCCATGACCATGCAGCCTATTTGGTGGACAGCCTGTGGGACTGCACGGCTCCTCTCCTGAAGGACTGGCCTGTGCTGACTGGATTGCTGCTGGAGGAGCCCCCCATGGAAGGTCAGCGATGGAGGGGGATGGAGATTCGGCACACACGGGCGGAGGATGACTGGAAGCAGAAAGGGGGGTCTTGGCAAGGTTTGCAGGTGTGGATGAAATGAGCTTGCTTGACTGAAATGAGCTTGCTTGGCTGAAATACTCCGGTCCTGCCCCTTGGAGCGTGGCCGCAGTAAAGACAGGGCAGGTTCTGGGGAGGAAGAGCCAGAGTTTAGGGCCATTCAGGACCACGTTGCCTTCTGGGTGTGCTTCTCCATGGGCAAGGGTGGGTCTTGACAGTCGCCCACCATTCCCTCTCCCACTCCCTTCAGCTGCCCAAGGGATCTCCACAAGGAAGTGTTGGCACAGATTGTGCTGGTTGTGTGTAGAGAGGGATGAGCAGCCTGGGAAGTGGGAGGATGCGTGTGCATCCTTTTGTTTAGGCTCTTTTGATGTATTTTAACACGTTACACTAAACAAATACGTTCCAATCCCAGTAAGCCAATTATGCCCGCTTTAATTATTAGATGATGGTCTGAAATTAACTAACCGTTCCTTCATTAAATGAATGCCAAGGCCTAACTGGCTGAAAACTAATATCCAGTAGAACAATTCCAGGCGGACAATTATTTTTTGCTCCCCTCCTCCATCTGCCTGGTTGCTGTTTTCTTTTTCTCTGGTACCCTGTGACTGCTCCAGAGTCTGGGATCCAGGGGTCTCTTGTGTGTAATAGGGAGGCATGCACTCAGTGACCCTTGAACCCATTTCTGCTGGCTCCCACAGTCCATGCTGCTGAAACCGTGGTTGCTACAGAAGGCAACCCATCTCTAGGAAGGTGTCCTGCCAGATAGCCTTCTTAAGACAGTACTTGCCCAGGGGCTGCTCTGTTCCTTGGCTCTCCGGCCTCAGTGGGGCAGGAGGAAGGCCTGTCTGTTGCCTGCTCCACAAGGCTGCTGTGTTGTGAGGGCCACAGCAAGGGGAGGGTCAGCCCCTGAGGAGTTGAAGGGTGGTTGATGCAGCCTCACAACCTAAGAAACTCTCCTCTACCACTGCCGTCTTGGCAGGACCAAGTGCAGGGGTGGGGGATGGGCATTCTCACTCCCTGGCTGAGCTCTTATTTTTTTGCCAGGCTTGGGTGACCGGCAGGAGAGTGCCCTTGTTATGATCTTGGTGGCCAGCATGCGGCAGGCTACAGAGGGGCATCCCCCCGTTGGCCGGTCCTCTGGAAAGAAGGTATCTGGGGAGATGGGGAGCATGAGGCTGACTGGTAGAGGTGATCCAGCTAGATTTGCTGTCCCCTGCCTGCCTGCCAACCCACCCACCGTGCATCACGACAGTCTCCTTTCATCCCCACCCTGCCAGGTATTCTCTGCCCGGGAACGCAAAATGCAATCTGAGGACCGCCTGAGGCTCACCCAGCACCTCATTCCGCTGTTGCCTCATCTGCTCACAAAGGTGAGACGTGCTTCAGACAGGGTGCCCCTTTTGTGAAACCCTGGGGGTGGTCCCTTCTCTTTCAGGGAATGTGCTCTCCTGCTCTTCTTGGGCTTGCACGGCAGGCCCCCATGAGCAGAACGCAAGAGGCCGCGTTCCCTTGGAAGGGGCCTGACATCCCACTGGGACCCTGAAAGCCTCAAGGTCTTCTCTCTGCATTCTCTTGGCAGTTCTCAGCCGATGCCGAGAAGGTGGTTCTTCTGCTGGAGGCTCCACGCTACTTTGACCTGGGCCTTTACAGCACGGGCCGCCTGGAGAAGGTGGGGGGTGCCTGGGTTGGTGGGCCCACCCCTGATGCTGCCCTTGCCTCCACTCAGGTCTCCTCAGAAGGGGCGTGGTGCAGTTGTTAAGAGTGGGGTGGGGGCAGGTGTCTTAGACCCCATTTTCCCTCGGACCAGTTACTCTCCCTGAGCCTACACTACGTGAGAGAGTCGCAGCCAAAGGGAGGGGGCAGGAAGGGCGAGAGGCAGTAAGCCTACTGATGGGCTCTTCCCACACGTACTCCAGCCCTCCCTCTTGGCACTTCCCTTCCTCATTCTTCTTTTGCTCTCAAGTACTTAGAGCTGCTGCTGACCCAGCTCTGGGAAGTGGTGGACAAGCACACTGACTCAGAGGTACTGGGGGCAGCTTCCCGGACACTCCACCTGCTCTGCCACCCTGAACTGGCCTTCTACAGCCGGGCTGACTTGGCTCGTAGCCGCCTAGTGGACCACCTGGCAGACAAGTTCCAGCACAAAGCCACTGAGCTGCTGCAGGTACCAAAGTGGCGGCGAGGTGGGGGGGCGTTGTAGGAAAATGCAGGCTTCTCTGTGGTGGGTGGCAACAAGGCCGAGGCTTGACCGCAGTGCCCTCTTCAGTGGACATTGTGCAGTGAGGCCCTTCCCTCTGTGCTCTGCTGGTCACTCTAGAAAAAGGTAATTTAGCCCCAGCCTTATTCTCAGTGCAGGGTAAACAGTTCAGTACTGTCTCTTCATAGGTTTTTTCTATATGTTAGCAGCAGCATCTTGAGAACACGCTCCAGAGACTCTGACATATGCAGTTCAGTTTTTCTTGTCAAAAAAATTGAGAAAAACCCCTATGAAGTATGAGAAGCAGGCTCTTCCATCTCTTTGCAGGGACTCTTGGTTGTAGAGTCTTGTAAAGGGAAAACCAGAATGTATTCCTAAAATAAATAAGTTCACTTTATCAACCCAGTGCGTCTTGTCTCTCAGTGAGAAAAATCCCTTTCATTGACTTTAGCTGATACTTTCTGCAGGGCAGTATGAGGTTGGGAAAATACAGGAAGGTTGGGAATTTTCCTGTTAACTTTCCTGCTTTCTCAGTACTGATAATTGGGAGGGGGATAGGGGGGTCTTTGTTCTCCTCTGCACTGTATCACCTTTGGGATCTCATTTTCCATTGGCCTTACCCTGAGAGTTGGGGAGAAACCCATTCTAAGGGTCCCATAGCCGGCCATGGGGAATTGGTTTGCTGGGCAGGCAGAGGATGGGCAGAATTATTTGTTTGAGGGTCCAGTGCTGCTATTGGCTGTGAGAAGATGCTGGACCCCATCAGCTCAAGCACTGGGATGCTTCAACTGCTGACCGCCAGGAAAGGCCATGTAAGAGCAGTAGTGTATTGGCACTAAGCAAAGTCCAAATGCTCTCCCACCATATAGTCTTGTTCCCTTTATATCCCATCAAATGCCTCTCCCCACCAGTCTCAAATGTTCGGCTGTAGTATCAGGTGAAACAAGTACCATTGTACCTGTAACTTCTGCTTTGTGTGTTTCTGTCTCACATTCATACTTTATGCCAGAAGGTATGTACAGGCTCCATTTATTGCCTTATTTACACTCACACGTGTGTGCGCATTTGTGTGTGTGCAGACACACACACACACACACAGAGGGCTCGGATCAGCTTGTGAGCCACCCTTTTCAAGGGGAAAACTATACATGTTCAAAAACCATTTGCTTAGGTGTTTTCCAGTTGTTCAAGCACATCTTGTTTCACGTCAGGCAGTGGACATCTTTCATGCCTCCGTCTATATCCAAGCCCCAGATGGAATTCTCTATGACACAGTCCCTTGTGAGGTGAAAGGCAGGTGGGCATCTGCTCAGGAAACAGACAGTTGCAGTGTCTCAGCCCTTCCTGGTAGCCATCTCTTCTTCCACACTCACTGAGTGTGCCATAGTCTACCTGTGTACATCAAAAAGTCTTGCGTCTCATTTAGAGTCACATAGTCTGTATCCAGATTGCAAAATATAGTCTTGGTCCATGTTGATCTCATAGAATCATAGAGCTGGAAGAGACTCCAGGGGCCAAATCCAGTCCAATCCCCCTGCCATGCGAGAACACACATCAAAGCACTTCCGGCAGATGGCCATCCAGCCTCTGCTTAAAAACCTCCAAAGAAGGAGGAGATTCCACCACACTCCAATGAGGCAGCAGCAGGTTCCACTGCCAGACAGCTCTGACAGTCAGGAGGTTCTTCCTGAGGTTCAGGTGGAATCTCCTTTCCTGCAGCTTGCATCCATTTCTCCTTGTCGTAGTCTCTGGAGCAGCGGAAAACAAGACCGCTCCCTCCTTGACATGACATCCCTTCAAACATTTAAACATGACTATCAGGTTCCCTCTTAACCTTCACATCCCCAGCTCCCTCAGCCACTGCTCACAGGGCTTCATGGCTTCCAGATCCTCCAACCATTTTGGCCGCCCTCCTCTGGATATGCTCCAGCTTGTTGAGATCCTTTTTGAGTTGGGATGCCCAGAACTGGATACAGGATTATTCCAGATGAGGTCTGCAATCCCAACAGCTGCTTCTAGGTGCAAACAGGAATAATGAGGGAATAGGCTGCTACTGCTGCCACCCCCGCCAAGTCCCCCCCCACTGACCTTCTTGCCATTGTGTCAGATAGGCTGGAGGAGGCCATCTTGCTGGCATGCTCTTTCCCTTGCTCTTTCTGTCTGTCAGTTACAGGCAGGCAAATTCAACACGGTTCCACCAAAGAAGGTCCCACAGGTGACCCTACACACACAGCAGGGTTGAAGGCCACCAGCTCTCATTGCAGACAGACAAAGCAGAAGCTCCATTTTCCTCTTCACCCCTCTGACATAGTCTTGGTGTCCTTCAGGCTTTTATTTAGGATGATGTAGGTCAGACTGAGAAATGCACTCCCGTGCACCTCTGGGGACAAGTTCTCAACCAGCCGTGGCGCAGTGAGCTGATGCATCTGTTAAACCAGCCCTGGTGATGGGAGATCAGGGCACAACGACTGACTTGGAGCTCCAGAAGCAGACAAAAGAAAACTAAACACTCATTTCCAGCTGTTGGGTGGTGTGGTGGGGGGAGGGGTTAACTAGTGCTCTTCTCAGCTGACAGAATGGCCCACAAAAACTTCCTCTTGGAGTGCAGCATCCTTTCTCATCATCCCTCGCAACACCTCCAGCATTTTCTCTTGCCTGCCTTCTTTCTTGAGTGCTTGCAATGCCTCTCACCTGGGAGATGGTTCCCTCCCGTCTGGCAAGCATTGAGTCCACACACCAGTCTTTCCACTGTAGGCTTTTCTGCTATAAAACTTGCAGTCTGTGCGTGCTCCGCAGGAGTCTTGGTCCGCTCCCCATTTCCAGCGACATGCTCAGTGTACACACCAACACCAAAAGGGCCCATTTCTTATTAGCAATGCTGCGTCTTCACAGCAGGTCACCCATGTCCCAATTTGGACTGAGCATGTTATGCCTAGTTGCCAGTTTCCAGTGCTTCTGTCTTCCACAGGGATGAGTCAGTCTTGGTACCCAGCTCATGCCAAACAGGAGGTTGCTTAGGCACGCCTTGTGCTGTGTTATCTGTTTTTAGAAGTCTCTTTGAAAACTTCAGCTGAAGAGCAGCCAGGAGGCTTGTTGAATAAATAAGTGAAAACGTTCAGGGGACAAAGTGGTGTGTGTATAAGAGGGAGGAGGAGGATCTGTTGTCTCACGCCTTCTTCAGATTGTTCCTATGTACAGCAACCCGAAGGTGGAGCTTTTGTGGCAACATTTCTCTGGAGGAGATTTGCCTTTCTCTTTCCCAGTGGGTTTCCGTAGCTAAGCGGATATCTGAGCCCTGGTCTCCCAGTGTACTAGTCCGGTGCTCAGGCATCTGCACCAGGCTGGCTCTTGAAGAGGATCTATGGCGGGGGGGGGAAATGTTTTATATCTCCTCAGCATTTCAAGCCACCTTGCTGTACCTCCATGCTCACTAAAATCTGTGCTGGACAGTCCTTCTGGAGCAGACTGATTGGGTGGTGGGTGGGGGACATTGGGAGCCATTGGTGTGGATCATTGAAGCAGGTCTTCCCCTCCATTGCCTGAAGGCTTCTGTCTTGGCTTTCAAGGGGGTGGGAGGGTTGCCTAGTTCCCACCCTACTGGGAACAGCTGTGAAGGTTTCTCCCCTTCCATTTGGCCTGGGCGGCTGGCTTAGGACACACTTGATCAAGAGGGAGCTCCCTGGCTCTTTAGCACTGGACACTTTTAAGTCCTAAGAATGACCCTTCTTGTGGTCCAGATCCTTGTCCTTTTCTTCTCCAAGTTTCCGATTTATCTGCTTTTAAGTGGGAATGTGTCCAGTCCCTGCTGTACTATTTTCAGAAACTGGGTGGGGTCATCATCACAAGTGGCTGGAGGAGGGCATTGAGGGGTGTGGCCTCCCCAGGGGGGCAGCTGAGCCCTCGGGATCCAGACAGGAGGAAGACAGTAATGAGCGAGCCTCCTTTTCCCTCCCTTCCTTTCCCTTCCTTCCTGCTCAGACTTCCTTCCTACAGGAAGAGGATGCCTACAGCGTGGCTGCCACTCTCAAGCGCATCGCCATCTTCCACAGGCAAGTACAGGAGCGAGGAGAGGGAAGCAGGCTGTTGGGACACCAGCACCGCTCTTCTCTCCCTCCCAGCGCCCCTGCTGTAATCTGGGGGCCTGTAAGGAGGCTGGGCAGTTTCTCACCCTCCTTCTCAACATTCTGGATGGGCTCACTCTCTTTTCTCCTCTGTGTGCGTGTGTTCCCATCTGTGTCCAGTCATACATAAATGTACTCAAGTGTGCTAGCCCTGATGTGTGTTTGGGGGGCTCAAGAGCAATTTTGGGCCCTGCCTTCCTCTCCGTGTGGCTTCTGGTGAGTGGGTTCAAGGAAGCAGCCATACTGTTTAGCCTTTTGCTCTTTTCTCCACAGCGCTCATGATTTGACTCCATGGCGTTTCTTTCAACCCTGTATGCGCCTCTTGCACCACACGGTGGACACAGGCGAGGTGCCTGAGGAGGTACGGGGGAGGCTTGTGGGGTTTGAACTGATCTGGCCCTTGGCAGGTGGATCTAGATGCTCCAGGAGCATCCCCCCTTCCCTTCTGCCTTTCACCCTGCAGCTGCAAAGGGGGCACCCTGCTGCTTTTCCCTCAGAGACGGGGACCTTCATGTGGGAGAAGGAGCCACAGAGTGGATTGCCTGCCTGCCTGTCTTCTTTCCTTCCTTCCTTCCTTCCTTCCTTCCTTCCTTCCTTCCTTCCTTCCTTCCTTCCTTCCTTGCAGGTCGTTATCTCTGCCATGACCTGCTCCCACTTCTCACTGCTGTGGGAACTGGCCCATCTCACGGGTGGGGCTGCTGATCCTCTTCCCAGCCAGGTGAGTAGTGGGGCTTTGGTGCGGAAGGGTCTCTGTTTATTCACCTTGGCCTTCCTGATACCCTTCTCTTTACCCTGCCAGGAGCAGCTGCTGGGCCTCAAGGAGAAGGTGGCATCCTTCTGCTCTCTGTGCCAGAGCTGCCTTATGGATATGGATCCCCGGGTCCAGGAGCAGGTGAGCGATAGGTTAACCCAAGCTGTTGGGCAGGATGTCTTCTGGGAGCAACAACGTTAGAAGCCCTGAGGCGCTGCTGGACTTCTTGCAGGCCTTGGGCACAAGAGTGCCTGCCACCACTGTTTTGCTTCATGCTCTTTTGCCATTGCAGAGTCTTTTGGCCTCCTAAAGTCTGACTGATAAAGGTGTGTAGACAGAGGGGGAGGTCATACAGAGAGGAAGCAGAATGATTGGAAAGGCACAGAGAGGTCCACGGGAGCTAATCAACAGGCTTGATCTTCTTCATTCTTCTTCATGGTCTCTGTGCTCTCGCACACAATGGGAATCTTCGCGCATGCACAGTAGCATTTTGGAAAGTTCCAGAGTTGAGCAGCTTGGTGGGAACCCCTCCCCCCTCAGTACTGAGCATGCTCGGTCCCGCCAAGCCAACGGTCTTTCCTCAGTTTCTTTTTGTCCACCAATCAGCAGCTCAGAAGGTTTCCTCTGCTGAGCGCTTCTTTTCTTCGGACTTTTTCTTCTCCCTCCAGGAAGACTGTAAGGACACCTTCTCCTTACGTCATTGTCAGTTTTCAAACTGTGCATATCTTGCGGCCGCAAATTTTCACTTTCCGACGCCCACTCTGAGTGCCTGTTCTGCTTCAGACAGGCCCATAATGTTTGGGCCTGTTCTATTTGCAAGGATTTTATCTTGCAAATGCTGAAAAATAGGGCTTCCCCCATGAAGTCCTATTGCTGGGAGCAAGATCGTCATTGGAAGGATCAGATGGCTTCCAACACAGCTCTTTTTACCGCTTCAGTGTCAACTTACCCATTTTGAGGTCTATTGGCTTTGCAGTCTTCTCCAACTACATCGGTATTGACCTCATCCTCAGTACCGGCACCCTCGGTATCAGTATCAACTCCGTCGACACTGTCGCCTATCTCCTTTCTTCCGAGGATTCCCAAGGTTTCAAAGATGCCAGTGGTTGCTCAATCTTCTAGTTCTGGAGACGCCTCTTCTACTTCACACCTGGCTTCAACCCAGTAGCCTTGCATTGTGCCTGATCTAGAGAAGCGTAAGTAGGCCTCTTCATGCCACTCTTCCATGGCTTCCAAGAAAAAGAAGAAGAAGGAAAAACGTCACTCTCCTTCACCTTCTGCCCATCCGTCGGCTGTTCAACCAACCTCTCTTGGGCCTTTACTGACGCCTCTGCCAACGCAGCCTCAACGTATCACTTTGGAGGAGACAGAGGCTCATATCCTATCTCTGGTGCCTGAATCATCCATCCACCGGTACTGTCTGTTCCAGAACTGATGGACCCTGCTTCAGACCCAGATTGTCAACCTACTCCAACTGTTTCTTCTGTGACTGTAAACCAGCCCAGAAAAGGGTCTTCCCAGGATCTCCTTTCTCCAGCAGTGGCCTTTGGCTGTCCTGAGGTGGACCATCTGTCAACATCAGACACCCCTCAGGCTCCTTCCCAAGACCGGTCCTCATTTGAGCATGGCCTGTTCTCTGGGATGCACTGATCGAGGTAGATCCCCTTGCCGTCGTGATCATGGGCACCACTGCCCTTATGACGTTCCACTGGCCAAGGAAGATTCACCTTTTTCGTTGGCATCCTACATGGCGCACTACGGTCACGAACATCTATAGAGGGAGCAGGCCGGCTCTTACTACTCTTATTCGCCTGCTTATCGTGACCGATACCATCCTGACGTTCACCATTGGTCTCCATATTGACCTTGCCACTCTTGGTCTCCATCTCGCTCCCCCTTGCAATTACACTACTGCCATCCAGCTTGGTACCACCCTTCTTGGTCCTGTTCTCGATCCCAGTCTGTTTACTACCGATGTTCTCCATCTTCTTGTTCCCGTTGTCAGTCCCGTGATCGCTCTCCTCAATACTGGGCTGTCTGTCTTACCACCATGAGTGACCGCTACCCAGTCTCTTGGCCTCCGCCAGAGGACCATGCAGCCCTTCCTCCTCTGCCTACCTCATCGGCGATGCTTCCAACGCATTCCTTTGTCTCACCCATTCTGGCCATTCTTCCAATTTTATCTGCTCCAGCTCCGGTACTGACTTCGATACCAACCTCGATATTGGTTCTGTCATCAGTACTGGATCCATCTTCATCAAATCCAGCCCAAGAGTCCCTCCCGCCGCCGTCTTCGTGGTCATCAGCGCCTCCATCTTCTCCGCCATCAGCGCCTTATGATTCTGACGGTGACTCTTCCAATTCTGCTCCTCTATCTCACAGTTTTACTCCGCTTGCATTTGGAGAACCGACCCCAGATACAGCACCTGAGGACATCAAACAATTCTGACATCCTCAGTCCAGGACCCAGGACCCAACAGTCCGGGACCCGGTGTTCCATTATGTTGATTCAAGTCCAGCCACAATGGCTCCAATTCCGCTTTTACCAGCCTTGCAGGGAGTCATTAAACATCCGTGGTCTCATCCAGCCTCCTTCCAGCCGATTCCTCATTGACTTGAACACTTGTATGGAACCCAACGTAAGGATGTTGAATTCCTTTTCAATCTCCCACTCTGAATTCCATCCTTGTTGAGTCCTCCCAGACTAAGGGGGGTAAGAGAGCTCACACAAGCTCTCCCCCTGATCGCAAGGGTCATCATCTCGACATCTTTGGCCTCCATTTCTACTCAGCTTCTTCTTTGGTCACCAGGGTCTTTAACATCCAAGCTTGTCTAGCAGTCTATCAGAGGAACATCTGGGACAGACTTTTTCCCTTGGTTTCCCACCTTCCTGATGATCACCGTACCACTGCTATTCAATTCTACAATGAGTCTGTTGCTCTTACTAATCAACAGATTCAGTTTTCTCAACATGCCGTGGAAGGTGCAGTGCAGGTCATGATGGGTGCAATTGCACTCCGCCATTTTGCCTGGTTCCGATCCGCTGGCCTGAGGATAATCAGAATTATAGAATAGAATCATAGTTGGGAGAGACCCCAGGGGCCATCGAGTCCAACCCCCTGCTGTGCAGGAACACCCATCAAAGCATTCCCAACAGATGGCCATTCAGCCGCTCCTTAAAAACCTCCAAAGTAGGAGACTCTACCACACTGCAAGGCAGCATATTCCCCGCAGTGGAAGAGGATAGAAGATCTTCCCTTCGATGGTCAAGGCCTCTTTCATGCTACCACAGACAATGTTATGGATTAGCTGATGAAAGCTCGCCTCACAGCGAAGAAAATGGATCTCCATCCATCTACTCAGTTCAGGAGGCCTCCTTCGTTCTGGTCCTCATGGTGGCATTCCTCCTACCCTTACCAGTTGTGGTCTCCATGGAGGTCCTTTCAACAATCTTCTTTACCGGCCCCTTCATCTTGCTGTTCTTTCAGGCGCTGCCAGCCCTCCTTTAAGAAGTCTTTGTCTGCCACGAAGTCTTGCTTTTGACTGCTTTTGCAGGTTACCACTTCCATCTTCCAAACCACCTGTCCAAGGCCCCAGGATTGTCTCGTCATTTCAACACCTGGCACATCATCACTTTGGACGCCTGGGTGCTAACCATTGTCCATCTTGGTTACACCATCAAGCTTCTAAATACTTCTTCTCTGGGTGTCTTCTATTCCACACCTTCCAGTCCCGCTCTTCTTGAGGAGATAGAGAGGGTTCTCTACAAAGGGGCCATAGAGAGGCTCCCTTCTTTGGCCAAATCCACTGACTTCTTCTCCGGTACTTCACCGTGCTGAAGGCAGATGGCACCCTTCGACCCATTCTGGACCTCCGGGTGATCAACTCCTTCCTCTCCCTCCGGAAGTCCGAGATGGTCAACCTGTCCCCCACCCCCACCCCCTTCAAGCGATGGGACTGGTTCGCGTCCATTGACCTGCAAGACGCCTACTTCCATATCGCCATTTGCCCCCAGCATAGGAGGTACCTCTGGTTTGAGGTCGATGACATGTGCTACCAGTACAAGGTTCTTCCATTTGACCTGTCCACTGCTCCTAGGGTCTTCACCAAGTGCTCGGCCCCTGTGGTGTCTTAACCTCCATATGAAACGCGTTATGGTCTATCCGTAACTCGATGATTGGTTATTGGTGGCGCCCTGCAAGCAAAAGCTATACGAGGACATCATCTCTTTCTCTGCCTTCTGATCTCAGTCGCAGGGTGAATCCCAAGAAATCTCACTTGGACCTACGCATACCCTCGATTTCATCAGAGCCACCTTGGACTCCACTTCTGCCATGGCATTCCTTCCGACGAAGCGCGTGCAGTTTCTGCACTGAGCTACAGCCGCAATTCTGCACAGCCCTTCCATTTCTGCTTGTCAAATTCAACAGCTCTTCAGCTATATGGCAGCCATGGCTTCTGTCACTTACCTGTCTCATGTCCGTGCTTGTCCTCTCCAACACTGGTTCCTCAGGCATTTCGATCCTCTCCTCAACGACCAGCATTATATTCTTCGGATCCCACTGTCCGGAATGCCTTTTACCGAACCCTGTCTGTCCCTTACTGTCATCACTGACGCATTCCTCCTCAGCTGGGGAGCCCACTGCAATCGCCTCCTCATCCAGGACCACTGGACCGGACTGGAGAAGTATCTGCATATCAATGCCTTGGAGCTTCTGGTGATCTTCAAAGCCCTCTGGGCCTTCTGGAAACTCCTCATAGGCAGGACCGTCCGACAATACTGTCCGACAATACGACAGGTGCCTGCTACATCAATCACCAGGGAGACACCCACTTTCTCTTCTCCTCCATCTCATGTTACAGATATGGGACTGGTGCATCCTGCTGCGGATCCACCTGATTGCAGTCCACCTGGCAGGACAGGACAATGCTACAGTGGACACGCTGAGCAGAGATACAGTCTGCCATTACAAGTGGTCCCTCTCCAACACCACTTTTTGCCAGATAGTGTCCCGATGGGGCACTCCATCCGTCAATCTCTTTGCCACCTACCAGAACAGGAAGTGTCCCCGCTATTGCTCCAGAGCTGGCACGGGGCACTGCTCTCTCGGAGATGCAGTTTCCCTGGAACAAGGGATTCCTTTACATCTTTCCCCTGTTTCCTCTCCTGAGCTGAGTGATGGCCAAGATTGCTGCGGACAAAGCGGACGCTATTCTCGTAGCCCCTCATTGGCTGAGACCGCATTGGTTCGGACGTCTCCTCACCATCTGTCAGGGCCGTCAAATGCTCCTTTCATACACACTCAACCTCCTCTCACACTCGGAGAGTCGTGTGGTTCATCCAGACCTCCCTCACCTCCACCTGCATGCTTGGAGGGCAACCTTGTAGACTCTCTGGCCATCCTCGCCATTCTCACAGCTTATAGGAAGGAGTCCACTTGCAGATCCTATAAGTACAAGTGGTGCAAATTCACTGCCTTCGTGGATGCCCACGCTGAGGCGTCCTCTCTTGCCGCCTTATCAACAGTGCTCCATTTCTTCCTGTGTCTAAGAGAACAAAGACTTGCCTTCTCCTTCCTTTCTCCTTTCTTTCTCTCCACGATTGTTGTCTATCAACCACTTGGTTCTTTTCAGAAATGCTACAAACAGTTCCTCAGAGGCCTCCAACACCTCTACCCCCCTGTTTCTCTTCCTCTTCCTCCATGGTCACTGTCTCTCGTCCTCTCCCAACTTATGCGTCACCTGTTTGAACCTGTGGCCACATCTGATGACCATCTCCTTACATAAGCTAGGAGGGCGAGGGAACTGACAGTGTTACATTCAAATGAACCCTTCAGACCTCTCTTTTCTTCCTAAAGTTGTCTGCGACTTCCACCTTAACCAGGATATAATTCTTCCAACTGTCTATCCTGAACCATCTTCTCTTCTTGAGCGCTCTCTCTACTCACTTGATGTGCACTGGGTGCTGGTTTTCTATTTACAATGAACTTCGACCTTTCTCCTCACTCCACATCTTTTTGTTTGGTACAGTGATGGCGAAAAGGTCATAAAGTCTCCACTCAACACTTTTCTAAGTAGGTTGTTCAGGCTATACACCTCATCTACGAACTCACCAGGTCGCCACCTCCGTCTCCACTCGACGCCCGCTCTAGCAGGGCTGTGACCTCTTCAGCAGCTCTCCTCAAAGGAGTCAACCTGCAGGAACTTTCTTGGGTGGCTACATTGACACGAGCTTCGACATTTGTCTGCCACTACCGCCTTGATTACAGAGCGCAGCGTGATGCCCACTTTGGTTGTGCAGTGCTGTCCTCTGTCCTCTAGGACCTGACCCACCGTCCAACGGTAAGCTACGTAATCTCCCGTTGTGTGCGAGGCACAGAGACCATGAAGAAGAATAGATTGATTACCTGTAACTGTGTTTCTCCGAGTGGTCACCTGTGCCCTCACACACACCCGCCCAGTCTCCCCTTTTTCAGGTCCCTTCCTTGGTGGACTTTGAAACTGAGGGAAGACTTTTGGCTTGGTGGGACTGAGCATGCTCAGTACTGAGCGGGGGAGGGGTTCCCGCTAAGCTGCTCAGCTCTGGAACTTTCCGAAATGCTACTGCGCATGCACAAAGATTCCCATTGTGTGTGAGGGCACAGATTACCACTCAAAGAAACAGTTACAGGTAAGCAACCTGTTCTTCCACCACCACCCGTCCCTCTCAGGCTGGGCCATCCCTCAGGGCAGATGTGAAGCCACGTGGCATCCCAAAGCCAAGGCAAAACCCAGTTGAAATGTGCCTGGAAACCTATTTCATTCCGGAGTTACTGTGGCAGTCAAAAACCCTCCCTGCTGCCACTCCAGGAACACCTCTCCTACAGTGGGGTGGGCGTCACTGCCTGTCATGTACAGGACAACCGCTTGTTGCAAAGAACACAATCTGAAGTTAACAATAGTTTATTCAAAGGATAGTCGTGGGTAACAAGTGCACACTTCCACAGAAGTTGCCAGAACTGAGCTGTACAGCAATCGTAGGTTTTCTTATAAGTAATCTGTTACAAATTCATGCCTGCTAATTTTCATTGGTTAGCAAGATGTTGTCCTGTTTGTCACAGGCTGGCGCTGTTCCTGGCTTTTCTTGACCTTGAGCAGTTGTTGACTTGCTTCCTTAGCACACTTGGTCATGTCAACACACATCGTTCTTACAACACACTTCATACTTCTTTTTCCACTTTACTTTCTACCCCCACCCACCGGCCTGGTTACATTATAGCAGTTCAACACATGCAGGTAGTTTGCAGGTACTTTTTTCTGCATTGTGGCAAGCACAGCATTTAGCAGAATATACAACATGCAGTGTGTAACATAAGCATATATATAAAACCAGACTCCCTTCTACATGTTCCATCTTATGAGAGGGAGGCATTGTGACTTGGCACCTCCCCTATAAGGGTTCACATCTTCAAGGTCTAGAGGTGATTCTGTTGCAAAAGAGGACTTGATTGCAAAGTCTGTTTAATTAATTACAGAGCACAGGAGTGTTCTCTGTGTCAGGAAACAGTTACTGAATTCCTAAATTCAGTCAACTGCCTTCTTCTACTCCAAGAGGAGCAGGGAGGGGAATTGCCAAGCTCCAAGGTCTCTCTTTGACCTGACTGGGTCCCCCATCAGCTCAAGCTTCAGGCCTCTTCATAGGTTCTTGTGGTCTAACCAAATCAGCATGTGTGTGTGTGTGTCTTCATGTTGTCTGTTGACTTATGCTGGCCTATGAACCTAGGGTTTTCTAGGTCCTCAGAGGTAGAGAAATAGAACCTGCAGCACCTGATATTTGTTGGTGGTCTCCACAAAAGTACTAACTAGGGATGACTTTGTAGTATGTACAAGAAAAGGCAATGTGTCTTGTGCTGATGCAGAACGTTCTGGTGTTCAGAAACTGGTAAAGAAAAATGGTAAAGCGGGTAAGGAGGAAGTTTTAGGTTGCTGCTCCTTGTGCCACCTGCCACTCCCTCTCTCCTAATAATGTGCAGGTTTATCTTCCTCTCTCTCTCACTCCCTCGGTGTTGGTCCTCCATTTTCCCTCCCTAGGCGTTTGTGCTCCTGAGCGATCTTCTCCTGATCTTTGGCCCACAGTCTGCCCAAGGAGGAGGGCACCCGGGACTGGCTGGGCTGGCATATCAGGCGGAGCCAGCTTTGCAGTCGCAGCTGGCTGGCTTCATCATGGACCATGTCTTCAACCACTGCCAGGCTCAAGGTCAGGGATGGCAGCACCAGTCTGGGGCCCCAGGGAGTTTGCGTGGGACCTCCTGCAGGGGGGCAAACCTGCTCACTTCCCTCCCCTTTCTTGGCCTCAGATGGCGAAGAGGATGAGGCGCTCTTGATCGAGCAGCTGCACCAGCGACGTAACCTGCTGGCTGGATTCTGCAAGCTCATTGTCTATGGAGTGTTGGAGCTGA
Organism: Ctenosaura bakeri; assembly: GCA_948474755.1. Taxonomy (NCBI): domain Eukaryota; kingdom Metazoa; phylum Chordata; class Lepidosauria; order Squamata; family Iguanidae; genus Ctenosaura; species Ctenosaura bakeri. The sequence continues at coordinate 53,405 of CAOLHI010004216.1, forward strand.
GTGCAGCCTCTGATGTCTTTAAGTACTATTCCAAGGTGCGTGGGCGGAAACTCGGAGGGGGCAGTGCTTCTCTGTGCTGGTCCTGGAGCATCTTTGGTTTTCTCCACTGGCAAGTGTGAGTGTGCACACATTTGGGGTGGTGATGGTGGCGGCGCATTTCACAGCTGAGGTCCAATCAGTGCTTGGCTGCTTTCTGGCTTAGGTGCAAGGGAGGCCTCCAGAAGGGAATGAGCTCCCTCTGCTGGCCAGGAAGCACTGGGAGGATGGTGTGGCTTGGCAGCCCGGCACTGGTAGGCTCTCCTCCTGGTTCTTGCTTGCCCTTCACCTAAGAAGCTGTTAGTTGGAGATGTTGCTCTTCTTCCAGCTCATTTCTAGATGATCTTTCCTTCCCCCTTTCCCATTCAGTAAGGCTTGCTTTCTCTCTTAAAAAGTTCCCCTTTCTGGTCTTTGCCTTCTCCTACCGCTCTTTGCTGTCAGTGGCCCTGGCAGAGAAAGAACAATCCCCAGGCCTCAAAGTCATGGGCCTGGCAGACCCATCAGCACTGTTTCCATAGTTCAGAACTGCAGGAAGTAGCTAACAACATGCAGTTCTGCCTTACACATTCCCATGAGCTCTCTCTCCATGAGCCCAGGAGTCACCCATCTCTGCCTTCGTGGCATCCATTTGTATCCGTGCCCAGAAAGGCCTTCCTGCTTCCCTCCCTGCCCAAGGCAAGTCATGTGCTAAACAGAACAACATCATTCTGTGATGCTGTGATCTCTTTGGGAATGCAGTTTCCTAACCAGCAATGGCTGAAAGAGCCACCTTTGCTTTTTCTCCAACACTGGGTTTGCAATCAGTGCAGCAGAAGGAATGATCTCTGCAGAGAACTTAGGACAGCCCATCTGGAAGACTGGGACGTCCCCACCCAAATTCTGGTCTGTTGGGATTTTCTCCCCAACTCAGGCAAGTCACCACTTCCTGTATCTGCCCCGACCCATGTGACACACAGAAAGGATTCCCAAGGGATTGCTGTCCCTGGAGAGGGAGCATTGTCCCATCCCTAGAGGGGACAGGCAGCTTCTCTTCCAAATTGCTCAGGTACCAACAGTTGGATCCAGGTAGATGAAGGTCCAAGCATCTGTCCAGGCTGAGTGAGGCACTTCTGTCACCCTGTTAGTCTGAACCTCTTGCCATCAGCAGCCAGTCATAGATTTCTCTATCATTGCTCCAGGTACACCCTGAACTCATCCCCAGCTCCTGGTTGACAGTCCTCCTGTAGGTCTTGTGCCCAGCCTTTGGATCTCCAGGGAGATGGTCAGAATAAGTCTTGGTTTTCCTGGGTCAGAAATTTTCCTCAAGCCATTTTCCTCCCCTGCTCCCCCATCAGCCATCTCCTGACCAAAAGACGAGTTCCCTACAGACCCTGGAAGGAAGCTCTCCTTGCACCTGACTCACTCTGAGGAAGTGGCTCCTACTCTCCAGGCAGCTGTCTGCAGAGTGGATTGACAATAGGACACAGGAGGCCTTCATTCTGCGGCGCAGGCACAAAGCTATTAATTTTGTGAGGGCCGCCATCTGAGCAGTTTGGTTCCTACCGGAGGGCTTTTTCTCTGGCTTCGACCCCCACATGGCTCATGTGCCTCCCTTAGATCAGAGCTAAGCAAAAGGCTGCTTTTCAATATTTATTTATTTATCTATCTATGTACGTATGCATAGAATATCCCCATGGTCTAGGTCTGAGAGAGAAAGAGAGACCTTTTACCAAGCAGGAAGTAAAAGGGAAGTTGATTTCCAACTTACTTCCTGACTGAAGGTAGCCCAGTAGTGGCCCCTAGAATCCTGAAATTGATCCCTAGGGAGTAAGAGGGCATTTTAACTGTAAGGCCAATAAAAATCAACACATGGTAACACTTTAGGGTGGGGATACCCTCCCAGATTTTGTCCTGCCTGGGCTGGTGCAGCCTCCCAGCCTCCTTTCCCAGGCAGTTGTCCAATCCTGCCCTGGAGTTATCTTGGTTGCCTCTGCGCGCCTTTTCTCTTGACTCAGCCTCAGTTGCACAATGGGCTGTTCTGAACAGATTGTACTGGTAAGACAAGTGGCCAGCGCTTGAGAGGAGAGCTCTCTTGCCCCCTTCCCCGTGGACCCAGCTGCCATATTTATTTCCCTCTGCCACTGTGACTGCAGGCAAGGTGGGCCACAGAGCTGCATGGCTTCTGGCTGCAAAGGAAAAGGAACCTCCAGGGGAATCGTTGTCCTTTGACTCATTCTTTTATTCTCTGTACTCTCTCTGGTATCAGTTTTACAACGACTACGGGGACATCATCAAGGAGACCCTGAATCGGGCCCGCCAGATTGACAGGATGGAATGGGCTCACACACTGCTCCTCAGCCTGCAGCAGGTAATGGGTGAAGGGGGCTCTCAGAGTGACTAGGTATGTGTGTGTATTGCTAGTGGCTGAAGGGAAACCCTCCTCTTCCTCTTTCTCCTCCTCCAGCTGCTGACTCAGCTGCTCCTGGAGCAGGGACCAGGATGTGTGGACTCGGTGGCCTTCTTGGAGATCCGGGATTTGGCCCGACGTTTCTCTCTGCTTTTTGGGCTGCACCAGCTCCAGAATCGCCCGGCTCTGATCGCTCTGCACAAGTGAGGGGGTGTCTTTCCTCAGGGTCGGGTCTGGGAGTGAAGGGCCCCTGGAGGTGATAGTGCAGTTGCTGAGGTTTGAGGAGACATTTTTGTTGCTGCTGCCGCCCCATATTTCTCTTTCTCCCCTATTTCCAGGGCTGGGATCAAGTTTGCCTTCCAGGAGGTGGCCTCCCCCAGTGCCCAGCTAGGTCTGGTCAACCTTCCCTTTTTGGAACTGCTGAGTGAGTTCTCCCCCGGCTGATGCATCCTGACAAAGCCCTGCTGTGAGTGACTGGGTGCGGAAAGGAGAAGGGATGTGCTGGGGGATGGTTGTCTTTGCCCCACTTTCCCGTTCCGCTGCAGTTAAGATTGAGATTTTTTCCTCTTTCAGCTCCTCCTATCTGAAGAAGATTCGTGAGGCCCACCTCTCCTCTGGGCAGACTGAGGGGCCCCACTGGGCTTCCTTCCAGGTGTACTTGCGTTCCCTGAGTCCCCAAGAGGAGGCAGCTGCCCAGCCGAGTTCGGAGACCAAAGGGAGGCCCAGATCAGCTGCCAAGAGGAGACGCCTGGATGGTGGGCAAATGAGATGTGCCACCTGGAGTTGATGGGACCCCCGTGTGTGTCTGTATGTGTGTGTGAGAGAGAGAGAGAGAAAAGAGAGTGTGTGCCTTTGGGGGCCCTGTGGCTGGGCAGGGAGGGAGCCAGTTGTGCTGCGGCGGATCTGCTGTTGGAAACTGCCTGGCTTGCTCTGCTTTGCTAGAGTCTTCTGAGCACCAGGGCAGCAGCCTCCCCTCCAGCAGCAGAAGCAGCCTGCGGACCCCTCTGCTGACTTCCACGGCCTTGAAGGGGAAGCACCAGCGGACAGGCCGCCTTCAGCTGAGACAGGAGGACTCAGGCTCTGAGTCAGAGTTTTTGCAGAGGTGAGAGGCCTTGTGTGCAGGGAGGGGCCTTCACTGAGGAGTGAGTGTGCAGTCATTTCTTCACACATACTGCCCAAATCTTAATGTGCTGCTCGTGCTTTTGTGCTCTTTGCTGCAGCAGCCACCCACAGCCGCCCTTCCAGCAGCTCCCTCGCACCCACTGCCCACAGCCGCTGCAAAAGGACCGTGATGCTGTTCGCCTGGGACAAAGGCCGGATTGGTGAGTATGGTCATAGTGGGCTGGGGACCTCAGGGGCACTTGGTGTGGGGTGCCGTCTGCCTTGCACAGCTGGTTGTACTTGGTGTGTGGGTAGTGGTCAGGGGAACATTCCACAACAAGGAAAGCTAGAAGGCGTTTGCAAAAGCTTTAGAAATGAGGCAAGTTCTGAAGGAGCTGGGAAGGGCCCAGTGAGGCTGCTTTTGCTGTCCACCCCCCAGGGAATACAGGTGGTACATGTGTGCCCCCACGCCATCCCAGTGGGGAGGTGAAGCTGAGGGTATGGCCAGCCCAAAGTCACTGCCTGCTGAGAAGCCTAGTGCTGGAACTGAGCTTTGAACTATGGCTGCTCCAGGCCCAGTCTGGCATGTTCATGGTGGCGCCTGGATTGTTTGGGAAGGAGCTGGAGCAGGTATAGGGGAGGGGAAGCGAACCAGCTGAGGGGGCAGGCCGTTGCCCTGTGCAGAAGAGAAGGTGCAAAGTTCGAGGCTGCTTGGAAAAAAAGGGTGAGCAGAGCCTGGCAGAGGGGTATGAAATGGTGAAAGGCAGGGAGAAAGAAAGGGCTTGCTCTCTCTCTTTCTGTATGGATGCCATGTATGTGTGTAATCTGAAGCTGGAGAGGGGAGGGAGGTAAGAGGAAGGGTATCTCCATGCTGCAGGCAGTCAGCCAGCAGGTTTCACAGCCAGAAGACAATGGTGTGTGCCAGCTTGGGGGGCTTTCAGAAGGGTTAGAGAAATCACGGGGGAAAAGCTCATCAGTGGCAGCAAGTTGAGATGGCCATGTGTCATTTCCACTCCCTGAGGCAATACATAGGGTTGTGGGGGGTATATGGATAAAGGCTGAGCTAGCCATGTCCTGTTGGTGGGCTTCCCAGAGGCAGCTTCTTGGCCAACTTTGGAACAGATTGTTGGATCAAAGATGTACCGTGGCGCCTCCACTTCCCTGAGGGCTTGGGGCACAGAACCCTCACGAAAGTGGAAGAACTGTGAATAACTGGCCCTGCTTCTCCTCCCATTCCCTTCAGGGCTCCCAACTTCCAATACTTGTGCAAGTCTTCCTTCCCTCTCCAAAGCGCCCACTCCCCTTCCTATGCATTTTGACTTGGTGTGGAGAACTTGCACAAGGCTTCCCCCCAACTTGTCTTCCTTTTTGCCTCAGCGTGAGTTCTTCATGAAGGGGCAAAATGCATGGGAATGGGGGGCAGGCGTGCTCACAATTAATCGGATTCATGAAGGTCAAAACCATGAATGTGGAGAGAGGACTGCATTGGTCTGATCTGGCTTCCAGGCTGCTCTTCAGAAGGTTTAGAGTCTGCATTTTATCATCAAAAGGCATGATAAAGCAGAGTGTAACTGAGATCCCTAAAATAATATTCATTCAATGAACAATGAAAAAAACCAAGCATGATACCATGGAATAGTAGCAGCAGATTAAACCATAACAAGCCTGCGCCCCACCATGGTCTGCTGAAGCTAACCTGACACCAAAGGGAAGCATTTCTAGTCTTAAAAGCCTATGGCCCTTGGCAGCACCCAGGCCCAAAGTGAGGCTGAAGGGGCTTGCCAAAGGGTGCTTTGTGGAGGACATTCTCGGGATGACAGGAGGAACAATCCACGTTTGGGTTTTGATCCTCGTGCCAGCAGATGCAGGAGCTGTCTTCGTTCTAAACAGTTTTTTCCGTTAAGCCCCAGTCCCAGTCCAGTCAGTTTTTCCTCCCGTGTTCCAGCTAGATGTGTTCTGTCCCTATCCGGTACATTAGTTTTTATTAGTTATGGAGCAGGAATCAGAGAGAAAGGGAAAGACTTCAAAGAAAGAAGAGGAAGAAACATCCCACTCAACAGAGAAAGCTTTTACAAGCTGCAAAATATCAAAAGATGATTCCATCCTGAGTACCACTGTGCAGCTGGGTTAGGACAACAAGAAACACAATTCTGTCCAGATAACCACTACACAGCAGGTCCACAGACAATAGGAGATGTGATACTGTCCATAAGACCATGGTACAGTGTGTTGTGGATGAGGAAAATTGAGCAGACTTAAGAAAAATATTTTTGAGTTCGAGCAAAAGTGAGGCAGACAAGATAAAGATCATTGGTGGGCAGAAACAGCGAGCCTCAGACAGTCAGAAGGCAAAGGAAGCAGGTAAAGAGAGTATAGAAAAAAGAAAAGGGGAGAAATCAGAGAAGAGTGGAGACTAAAAGCTCTCTGAAAGTGCCACTGCAGCTACAAAACTTACCATCTCAGCTCCCGGGCACCATCTTGAAATCGCTGATTCTAAGATGGCCCCAGTGGCTTCCAGCTGGCTTCCTGAGGGACATGATGGGAACACGAGGGTGCAACCTCACTGCTCTAATGGTGCCTGGGCAAAATGAAGTAGGAGGGTTTGCTGTTCGCGCAGACACACAGGCGCACGCAGGCGAGTCTCCCCTGCCAGCATTGGACCCTATTAATAGATGACATCTGAATTGAAAACATTTTTGCAGAATTGGTTTGCACATATGCCAAGTCAAAGACAGGACCAATTAAAGAAACAAGACCTGAGTTTCAACACATGACATGATCAGTGACAACGACATCTGATACAAGCAGGCACTCAAGAGAGGAATTAAATGTAGATATAAATCAATTGGTAAAGGAAGCAGTGCAAACACAGGTTCAAACTTTATTAAGTGACCAGGTGCCACAAATGAATTTGAACATTAATGATTTTCAGTATCAGATGGCTCTGTGGAATATGATTAATTTATTAAGAGATTCTAATATGCCAGATCAAATTAATCAAATGAATTTACAAAGATCCACAAGCAATATTGAGATGTTACAAGACATTAATGAATTGGAATTAGATCAGATTCCAGATGAGCAACCATCTGCAAAGAGAAGATTAATCAGGATGGAAGGTCAAGTGGGAATGGCCTAAAAGAGCAGAGTAATAAGGAGCATTTTGTAGTAGAGAAAAGGAAGGTCAGTAGAGAGTCAGAACTGAGGATGGAGCGAAGGAGTGGCCAATCTCGAGGTAGAAGGCGGCAGGATGCGATAGATAGTGAAGAAGAGGATGGATCTCCTGAGGAGTTCATTAATAGGGGAGATGACAAGGAACTGTTTCTTCAGGGGATGAAGAGAATTATGAAGTGAAGTCTGATAGACTGTTTGCAGGAGAAAATTTCCATAGTTTTTTTAAAAGGGTTAAGCAGACTTTAGGTTTAGGTAGTTGTAGGGAGCATGAAGCAGAGGAAGGAAAGGAAAACAAGTTAGCTTCAGTTACTAGAAAGAAATAGACACAAGCCATGGAAATTCCAATGCCATAAATGTGAGATACACAAGATTTAAGTATGCAAGGATTGTTGAGAGCGGCAGGAAGGATTCAGAAAGCTTTGATGCATATTGCAGATGCGGGTTCTACAAATATGAACTTGTTAACCATAGCTGGAAGGTGATTGTGGCTGAAACATTGGGGAGCTGACCAAAAATCTTGTAATAATTTAAGGGAGAACTGTTGTTTGGGACTCAGGCACTAGAAAAAGTCTTAGTGGAGACCAAATAAAAGAAGCGGGTTATGCCCACATTACAGAGAAGGAAGGTAGATAAAAGAAGTTATAGAAGTTCCAATTATTCCTTTCTTGGGGGAAGAACTACAGGAAGAGTGTCTGAGTACCGTATTGGCAGGTTTCAGTGGAACGGACAGAGACCACAGTCCAACAGACAATTGCAGTGTCCCAGACAAGGACAAGGAAAAGCTGGGACTAACTCCAAGCAGGGTAAGTCGTAACATTGACAATCAAGGAGTACCAGCTGGGGGAAGACTTCTGCTTTTTGGAGACAGGTGGTGTCAAATAACATCAGACCAGTGGGCGATCAAGGTAGTAATGCAAGGTTGCAAAATTGGTTTTCACACCATGCCAAGAGGCAGATTTCTTACATCACTGTTGTCAAAAGACATAAACAACATATTGTATGTCAAGAAATATTTTATTTATTAAAAATGAGAGCAATAGAGGATTCCCAAGGAGAAGGAATACTCAAGAGTTTATTCAATCTTTTTTGTGGTGCCTCAAAGCAATGGAAAATACAGTTCTGAACCTAAAATACCTCAACAAATTTGTGAAATACCAAAAATTCAAAATGGAAACTCTACAGACAATAAGAGAGAATTTGTCCATGGGGGATTTCATGGCATCGATAGACCTCAAGGAAGCATATATGCATGTTCTGATGGCGGAAGAGGACAGGAGTATTTGAGGTTTCAGTACTGGGATTGTCATTTCCAGTTCAGAGCCTTACCGTTCAGCCTAGTATCAGCTCCGCAGGTATTTATGAAGGTGCTGATCCCAGTGATAGTACATCTTCATATAAGAGGGGTAGAGTTGTATCTTTATGTAGACGATATCTTGCTAAAAGTAAAGACAAAAGAGAAATTGAGAGAGGATGTAAACCTGACGATTCAGGTATTACAGGATTATGGATTCCTGCTGAATTACAAGAAGAGTCTTTTGGAACTAACAACAAATATATCATAGAATCATAGAAATGTAGAGTTGGAAGAGACCACAGGGGCCATCCAGTCCAACCCCCTGCCATGCAGGAACACCCTCAAAGCACTCCCGACAGATGGCCATCAAGCCTCTGCTTAAAAACCTCCAAGATAGGAGACTCCACTACACTCCGAGACAGCAGAATCCACTGCCGGACAGCCCTGACCACCAGGAAGTTCTTCCTGAGGTTCAGGTGGAATCCCCTTTCCTGCAGCTTGAATCCATTGCTCCTTGTCCTGGTCTCTGGAGCAGCAGAAAACAAGCCCTCTCCATCCTCTACATGGCATCCCTTCAAATATTTAAACATGGCTATCATGTCCCCTCTTAACCTTCTCTTCTGTAGACTAAACATCCCCAGCTCTCTAAGTCTATCCTCATAGGGCTTCATGGCTTCCAGGCCTCTTGCCATTTTGGTCGCCCTCCTCTGGACTTGCTCCAGCTTGACCATGTCCTTTTTGAATTGGGGTGTCCAGAACTGGACACAGGATTCAAGATGGGGTCTAACCAAAGCAGAGTAGAGCGGTACCAGTACCTCCCTCGATCTAGACACCAGGCTCCTATTGATGCAGCCGAGAATTGCATTGGCTTTCTTGGCTGCCGCATCACACTGCTGACTCATGTTCAGCTCGTGGTCTATGAAGACTCCCAGATCCCTTTCACACGTACTGCTATCCAGCCACGTGTCCCCCATCCTATATTTCTGTTTTCCATTTTTTCTGCCTAAGTGTAGGACCTTACATTTCTCTCTGTTGAATTTCATTTTGTTCGCCCTGGCCCAGCTTTCCAATCTATCCAAGTCATTTTGAATTTTGATCCTGTCCTCCGGCGTATTAGCAACCCCTCCCAATTTGGAGTCATCTGCAAATTTGATGAGCAGGCCCTCTATTCCTTCATCCAAGTCGTTGATAAAGATATTGAACAGCACTGGGCCCAGGACAGAACCCTGTGGCACCCCGCTAGTCACTTCTCTCCAGGATGAAAAGCAGCCATTGGTGATCACCCTTTGGGTTCGGTCGGTCAACCAATTACAAATCCAACTAACAGTAGCCCTGTCCAGCCCACCTTTTACTAGCTTCGTTGCAAGAATGTCGTGGGGAACTTTGTCGAAGGCCTTACTGAAATCAAGGTATGCTACATCCACAGCATTCCCTTCATCTATCAAGCTAGTAACTCTATCATAAAAAGAGATAAGATTAGTCTGGCATGACTTATTTTTGAGAAAGCCACGTTGACTTCTCGTGATTACAGCGTTGCTTTCTAAGTGATTAGAAACTGACTGCTTAATGATCTGCTCCAGGAACTTTCTGGGTACTGATGTCGGGCTGACTGGGCGATAATTATTTGGGTCCTCTTTTTCCCCTTCTTGAAGATGGGGACAACATTTGCTCTCTTCCAGTCTGCTGGAACTTCACCTGTCCTCCAAGATTTCTCAAAGATTACAGCAAGCGGTTCCGAAATGACCTCTGCCAGCTCTTTTAATATCCTAGGATGCAATTCATCTGGCCCTGGAGACTTGAATTCATCCAATGCGGCCAGGTATTCCTGTACCCCCTCTCTACCTATTATGTGCCTCATTTCCTCTGCTTCCTCCCCTGCTCCCCAACCGCCAGGTTGAGTGCTTGTATCCTTCTGGGAAAATATGGAGGCAAAGAAGGTGTTAAGTAGCTCTGCCTTTTCTCTCCCCCCTGTGAGTAATTCGCCATCTTCTCTGCGCAGCGACCCTACTGTCTCCTTTTTCCTTTTGCACTTAGGAGCAAGGATGGATGCCTTAGAAGGGAAAATATATATGTAGCAGGACAGATTAGTGAAGCTGAAGTGGAAAATAGTCAAAGTGATAGTGGTGAATAAGTTTGAACAATACAGATAATTCAGTGGTGGAGATTTTACTCAAGAGCCCTTCAAAGGCTATTGTTGAGTCATCCGTTGGCAATATCTACAAAGAGACCTTACAAGGTAATGGTTCTGGGTCAAGTGAGAAGGGGATTAGCTTGTGGTTGAAAGAGAAATTTAGTATTAGGGGTTCCAGTACAAATATACAGCATGATTCATGTAACAACAGATGCCAGTTTAGCTGGTTAGGGGGCTCCTTGCAATGGTTATTCAGTGCAAGGCCTTTGGACCCCAGCAGACAGAAAATTCAGCATAAACTATCTAGACTTGAAAGCATTGAGACTGATTCTTCAAAGATTTGTGGAATTAATAAAACATCAACATGTGAAAGTTTCACAGACAACTTGATGGTCAAGGCGTATATTAGCAAACAAGGAGGTCTGCACTTAGTGCCTCTAGTAGCAGAGTCAACCAGATTATTCAAATGGGCCAAGAAGGACGTGAATGCAATAATGGCAGCGCATGTGAAGGGAGAATTGAATATCCAAGGGGATTTTTGAGCAGGAATTTGATGCATCCAGGGGAATGGTCATAGAATCATAGAGTTGGAGGAGACCCCAGGGGCCATCCAGTCCTACCCGCTGGCATGCAGGAACACGCATTAAAGCACTCCCAACAGATGGCCATCCAGCCTCTGCTTAAAAACCTTCAAAGTAAGAGACTCTGCCACACTCCATGGAGGCAGCAGTGGATTCCACTGCCGGACAGCTCTGGCTGTCAGGAAGTTCTTCCTGAGGTTCAGGTGGAATCTCTTTTCCTGTAGTTTCAATTCATTGCTCCTTGTCCGAGTCTCTGGAGCAGTGGAAAACAAGCCAGCTCCCTCCTCAACATGACATCCCTTCAATGTTTAAACATGGCTATCATGTCCCCTCTTAACCTCCTCTTCTGCAGACTAAACATACCCAGCTCCCTCAGCTGCTCCTCATAGGGCTTCATGGCTTCCAGACCCTTCACCAGTTTGGTCACTCTCCTCTGGACACGCTACAGTTTGTTGATATCCTTGAATTGAGGTGCCCGAAGATGGACACAGCATTATTCCAGATGAGCTCTAACCAAAGCAGAATAGAGTGGTACCATTACCTCATACCTTGATCTAGACACCATACTCCTATTGATGCTACCAAGAGTCATGTTGCCTTTCTTGGCTGCCGCATCACACCACTGACTCATGTTCAGCTTGCGATCCTCCAAGACTCCTAGATCTCTTTCACATGTACTGTTATCTAGCCACGTGTTTGCTCCTTTTTCTGCCTAAGTGTAGGACGGTATATTTCTCTCTCTCGAAATTCATCTTGTTAACTTTGGTATCTCATCAAAGAAATTTTTTAATGTTTGGAAAGGAATTTTGGACCTTTGTTTGTTTGCTTCCAGAGGAAATGCCGAATAAAAAGGTTTTTTTCTATAGATGGAAGCAAAGATGTGGAGGCACACAGTGCAAGTGGCTAAAAGGAGTACATTATGCTTTTCCTCGAATGCAAATAGTGCAGAGTGCTTGTCAAAATTCCCTTGGAGAAGGCATCTGTGATATTAATAGCACTGCACTGGCCAAGAAGGCCATAGTTTCCAGCGCTTCTTCAGATGGCTCAGGGACCTCCATGGATATTGGCCATAAGAAGGGACTTACTCAATCAAGGTCCAGTTTATCATCCAGATCCCAAATGGTTGAATCTGGCAGTGTGGAAATTGAACAGAGATATTTAACAGAACAAGGTAATGCTGACAGAAGCATTCAGATTACTTTGGCTTGTCAAGTGGACTCTACTCCAAGGATGATAGGACTTGGAAAATTTTCCAAAAATGGTGCAACTGAAACTCAGTTTCAATTACAGAAGCGAAGGTGTCGCATGTATTGCTTTTTTTACAAGATGGTATGGATAAAGGTTTACGACCTAACACTCAAAAGTATCAGCTTTGTCAGTAGTGCTCCATATGGAAGAGGAGGCACTATCAAAATATCCACATGTAAAACGGTTTCCTAAGGGAGCAACTTTGGATCTTTTCCGACAGTACAGAGGTTTCCCTCTTGGGACCAGAACTTAGTGCTAAATGCATTGACAGTTGCACCATTTGAGCCTCTAAGAGGCATCCTTGAGATTGTTATCTTTCAGAATAGCATTTTTTATTAGCTGTAACTTCGGACAGAAGAGTATTGGAGTTGGCAGCATTATCTATCAATGCAAATATGCATAAGTTTGAACAGGATGGAGTAACTCTACATTTTGATCCAACATTTCTGCCAAAATGTGCGTCATTGACTACTAAGGTTGGAGAGATTTATTTGCCCACTTTTTGCCCAAGACCAGTACACGCTTTGGAGTGTAAGTGGCACACCTTGGAGAGTGGTGAAGATTTATATTAAAAGGACTAGAAATATCAGACGGTTGGAGGCATTGTTGGTTTCTTATCATCCAAGAACATTGGGCCAGAAGGCTAGCAAAACAGTAATAGCCAGATGGATAAAAGCCTGCATTTTTCTGTGCTATTTTTTTAAAATAATTTTATTCAAATTTCAACAAATAAAACAAACAATAATTTTTGCAATGTTATACATAGTGTTATTCCTTCTTACTTTCTGGATTACAATTATTGATGTTCCCTCTATTTATTATATTACGTATCGCAATAAAATGTTAATAATCTATAGTTTGTTAGTTACTGCTATATATCTCTACTTTACTTGCTTCATGGTATTTCATTAACTGTTAACTGTATAATAATTATCATGAAAAATGTAATACCTCCGTCTACCCCTAACCCAAATCTGTAGCAATCCTCCACTCTTTGTTTATGCCCTCATCTGATTTCCCTTTCAATCTTTGTGTAAGTACGTCCGCATTTCTGTTTTCCATAAAAGCTGCCCACCACTGTTCCGTTGTAGGTGTAGTTTCATTTTTCCAAAATCGTGCATATTCAGTATGGGCCGTTGTCAACATATGCAATATAATTCTCCAGTGTCTCTTAGCTGGTGTTGCATCTAATGTATGTGTCATGTTTAACAAGTAAAATTCAGGTGTCATCCCAAATTGAATCTTCAAAGTTGAACTTACTTTCTTATGTATTTCTTTCCAGTATTTTTGTGCTCTACGGCATGACCACCACATATGAAATAATGTACCACAATTCTCGTGACATTTCCAGCATTGACCTGTGCCTGTCTTATAAATTGTCTTTAATTTTTCTGGTGTCGTGTACCATCTATGAAATAGTTTCATTTTTCTGTGCTATGACTGTGCCAAGAAGCCAAGACCTAGTAATGTTTGGCTGCGTTCCACATCAGTGGTGACCAGTGTGACATACTTGGCATCATTTTTCTTAGGAGATGCGTGTAATGTGTCAGGCTTGAAAGAATCAACAACTTTTATTAAATGTTACAAGTTAAGACAAATACAAGTCGGCTCAGGTGGCTTTTGGCCACATAGTTTTACAGTCAATATTATAATCAGTAACAGAGCCCACCCAACGTAAAGCTTGGGAAGGTCCCAAACATGGTGGAATGATCCACCTGCCATCCCAAGAATGAAGAGTTGGTACTTTTGTGAATGGTCATTCTGGGATGACAGGAGGAACAATCCACACTTCCCCTCACACACACACACACACACACACACACAAAGGATTGGAGAGTTGTGTATAATGTAGGTAATGCTAGGAAAGTGAACTGACCAGATAGGGACTGGGGCTTAAGGGAAAAAACTATTTAGAACGAAGACAGCTGCTGCATTGGCTGGCGCAAGGATCAAAACCCAAACGTGGTGGATTGTTCCTACTGTCATCCCAGAATGAGCATTCATGCAAGTACCAACTCTTCAATGTCTGTTTATTTTGCTGTGAAATCTGCAGTTCCTATTTCATAAATATGGTCCCCTGGTCTCATCACACAGTAGGAGCAGCTGGTGTAAGAGCAGCCAGTGCAGTGGGAGAGATGGGGTGCCTTTTAGAGGCCTCTCCTGTGCCCTTTATGAGCCAGAAAATGGGACACTGGGTGTGCTGCCAAGGCCAGGAGCTGGGGTAAGCAGGCCTTGGTCCCCCCCCTCCTGGGACAAGGCCAGTTGCCACCAGCCACCTTGGTAGGAGGTGGAGCCCTCCCCTCCTTAGTGGTAGTTGTGCCGGACAGATGACATTCTGGCCATTCCCTTCGTTCAGCCAGAGGCATCACAGGAAAGGGAGAGGGAACTCCATGAGGCCCTGGAGGTGGCAGGTGGTTGGGCCACGCTGAAGCTTGGGAACCTGAAATCAAGAGATCCCACAGGGTGGGATGATAAGAACAAGGCCAGCTGTTGTCCAGCAAAGGGGGAGGTGTCCTCAGCCTCTGCCCAGCGCACCTGGTGCTGCTGTTGGAGATCATCCTCCCTCTTGCGCATGGGGAAAACCAGGCCTCCGTCCACTAGTGTTTACACCCCACAGGCTGCAGTTGATGGAGGCTGGGGAGGCCGTGATTGAGGAATCGGAGAGCAGCAAGGAGGACGGTGACTGGCTCTGAGCAGGTAAGGGGGGCAGTGTGTTGGCCGAGGGCCCAGGGTCTGTACTCCCCCCGTTGGGCCCTCCTAGTCAGGAAGAATTCTGATGGAAGAGGGACAAAGATGGGGGGCTCTTGTTTCCAGGGAGGGCTGTGTGTGGGAGCGCCACCCCTGCCTCTTGCCTTTTCCCCCCTTGGCTGCTCCCTGCTGGATCAAACCAGGCCCTCCCAGCAGCGGGGGCTCTTCAGCCGGCCATGAAGTTGCTGTGGCGGCAGGGACAATCTTTTCACATGCAAGAAAAAAACTAGGAGGAGGAGGAGGAGGCTGGTTGTACACTGGAAGGCTCTGTTTAGGTGCTGGGGTTAATAAAGCGTGAAGCCTTTGGAAGGTGTGACGAGAGGCCACTGCCTCCAACCATGCAACTCCTACCCCTGCACTTGCATGCTCCCTCTTTCTCTCTGCAGGGTGCCTGAGCTGAGCCCTGAGGATGCAGCATCAGTGGCTTGGTGGGGGGGGGGTCTGCTCATCCCCATTTCTCAGGGCCAGTTTGTGAGGCTGAAGTTCAGTGTTTCGTCTTTCCGCCAGGCCCCTTCCCAGGGGAGGAAGGAAGTGGCCCTGGGGCGGTTTTGTGTTGCACTGTTTGCCGAGTTCTGGGCAGGTTCTTTGGCTCTGCCTGTTGATGTTTGTTGGTTCAGGAATAAAGCTGGTTGTGCAAGGAGGCCGTGGTGTCCGTGGATCGTCCTTCTCTGCCCTGGGAGGGAGGGACAGGGAGCAGCCTGGCCACAGAGCCTTTATCCTGCATTGAGGCGGATGACGTAGGACTCGCTGTGGGTCACATATCGTACCCAGCGGTGGGGGAGGCCCGGCTGGGGCCCCACAAAGCGGAGGAAGCGGATCTGCAGTCCGGAACAGGTGTAGGCCGGCACCTCGAAGGAGAGGTTGAGGGGGCCCAGCTCTAGCAGTCCCGCTCGGCTCAGCCGGGGCACCTCCAGCTGCAGAAAAAGAGCACAAAGAAGTCGGTGGGGGAGCAGAGGAGGGTCCCCCACAGTTTCTTCTTGGTGCTGCTGCCTTCCTTCCCCTCCAGCTGCCTCTCACCTTAAAGAGGGCAGAAAGCTGGGAGCCCCCCTGGATGCGGGGCACAACCCACTCGATGGACTTGGTGGAGGCCTGCAAGGTAGCCGTCTGCTCGGGGCTGCTCAGTTCCTGGGAGAGGCTGGCCGGAACGAAAGCAGAACATCAAAGAAGGAGGTGCTTCCGCCCCGGCCCCACGGCAGACTTGACGCTGAGCAGAGACTGCCCGGGTCTGGAAAGGGGAGGCGGGGAAGCAGGGCTCACCTCAGCACAGCTTTGGGCACAGGGAGGTGGACGCGGACATTCACAGCATGGCTGAGGGAGAGAAGTGGGCGGGATAGCAGTGAAATGAGGTTTCTCTTTGAGCAGTGAAAAGGTTTCTCTTTGCTCTGGTGCTCTTTCTGGAGTGTCCTTCGGCCCCATAGCTGCAACATCCCAGTTCCTAAGAGCGCTGTGATTCTTGTCACAGCAAGAGAGGTTGCCAGAGCCCCCACCAGAGCGGGACAAAGAGATCCCTCTCTGGTTCACGCTGACAGCCTCCCCCCATCTGTAGCTGAAGATGACTTACCTCTTGGGCGGAAGGTCACAGCGGAGTTTGAGGTACACTTGCACCCTGCAAAGGAGAAAGTGTAGGCAGAAGCGGGACCCCCGTCTTGCCCACCTCCCCTGCAGCGTTGGCAGCTGTCCAAGGTACCACACGGGCTACTCACCGGCCGCCGGGCTCGTGGTTGACAGTGGGGAAGAGGTGGAAGGGCAGAGGCGTGGGGCTGTCGTCGGCTAGCTGGTACTGCATCAGGGTCAGCTGCTCCAAAGGAAGGAAGGAGGGACGGAGAGTGGGTGGGGTTCAGGGACTCTCTCGGCCAACTGCCCCTCCCTGCCCCGCGCCCACCCTGCCCAGGTCCCTTCCCCGCTTTTACCTCTCCTTGACTGGGGTTCACCCGCAGGACACGGCTGTGCTCAAATTCATCCAGCTTCACAGAGCTGTGGAAGGAGCATTCGTCCACTCGGACCGCTGTGCCATAGCCTGGGGACAACAGCCATGGGAGGCAGCTTCAAGGGGGATTCCAGGGGAGGGGAATTCTGGGAGAGACCGAGAGCTGAAGGGGAGGGGGCTGCACACTCACCCCGAAGCTCCATCTTGCCCACGCAGAACTCCTCTGTGAGACCCACTCGCATCTCTGCAAGGGAAGACATAGACCCCGTCAGACTGCAGCCTCTTTGTTCAGCAGGAGGGACCCCCCCCATACCTACTGGCAGGTCACAGACTTGAAAGAGATGATGGGACCCCAAGGGCCATCTAGTCTCATCCCCCACGGTTCTGCTTTGGCCAGACCCCACCTGGAATAATTCTGTCTCCGACTCGGCACCACAATTCACGAGGGATATCGACAAGCTGGACAAATGTGTCCAGCAGAGGCTGACCGCAACGGCAGAAGGCCTGGAAACCATGAAGCCCTATGAGGAGCGGCTGAGGGGCTCCAGGGGCTGTTTAGCCTGGAGAAGAGAAGGGGTTTGAGCCCGATGAAGTCCTGGGGCTGGGGCTGTCTGGAGTGCCGGAGCAGCCTGGGAGCAGGTTGCCAGGCGGCTGAGAGGAAAGGTTACACAGACCCAACGACTGGTCAGCATTCAGTTCTTCAGTAAGATTACTGGCAAAAAGCTGTGTAGTTGAGGCCGCACGGGAAGGTCTAACTCCCACTGGAAGCCCCGCTGAAGGCAGAAGCCTGCCTGACCTCTAGTGGAACCCAGTCAGAAAGTGTGGCCTAGATGGCAGTTTGGGCCTCTGGTGCCAGCGCGAGGGTAGCCAAACGGCTCTTCTACGGTACTTGTGCTTTACATAAAAGTCTAAAGCTAGAAGTGAGCTGTCCGGAAGTGCACTAGGAAGATGCAGCACCTTTGATCTGCATACGAATTCTAATGCTTTTTTGCGTTTGCTACTTTAATGGACACTACAGTTTACATTCCGAAAGCTTGACTCAGTTGAGCTGCACACAGTATACGCAAGAAGACAGGAAATGCAGCATTCAGCAGTTTTAAGCAGCCATTTAAAATCCTCCTTGTTCAGCACGCAAGCGGTGCTCCTTACAAGGAGGAGGCGGGGCGCCTTGTCAGAGAAGGGGAACGGCCGCACCCGCCTGGGAGAGGCCTTTCCGCAGAGTGTGAGGTGGGCTCTGGTGGGCAGAATTCCAGAGAGCGGGGAAGAGCCAGGGAGACGCGGCGGGCAGTGCCTGGGACACCGACCTCCCTGGACCCGAATCCGCAAGGAAGGTCCTTGACGGTCAGGATCTGGGCCCGCTCCCCGGAAATGGCACGTACCTGTTACGCCGCTTACTCACCAGAGCAGCTTGGAAAAAAACTCTTGAGTCGAATTTCCCCCTGAATATCCACTTTCATGGGGGTGCCCTGGGGAGGGAAAAGCCGGAAGACCCTGTTCCTCCTCTCTGGGCAGAATCCAAGCAGTTCAAGGGAGGGAGGCCAGGGAGAGCCACGCAAGATGGATCCCCTTTGCCCCAAATCTGCCCCGACCCACTCACGTTTGCTGCAATGATCACTGTCAGGCGCTCCACCACGTCCAGGAAAACCTCAGGCCGTGCGCCCTGGAGAAACAGCAAGGCGGGGGGGGGTGACCAGGGGGCTGGGGGTGGCGGGGGCAATGCCACACGTGCGCATTTGACCTGCCACCCGTTCTAATCCTGTCAGCACTTCCGAGGACCGTGCTGGACCGACGGCTCCTGAAGGACAAAAGGGTTCGCTGGGCGGTATGTACTGGATTCCAAGGCAGCGTTCCTCACCTGTTCCCCCCGCAGGGACAGGGCAGGGCGGGCGGCTGCAGAACTGGGGGCCACCTTGCTCTGCTGCGTGTCTGCTCCGAACTGCAACCACACGTAAGAACAAGCATTAGGAAGGGTAGCGAGGCAGACACGACAGCACTGTTTTGTTTGCAGAGGCAAGGGAAGGCTTGCCCACTGAGGGAGGGGAAAGGTGGCCCATCCTGGAGGTCACGTAATCCACATCCCAGTAGAGGGTCTCCAGCCAAAGGGAGCCTGTTCCCCTTCCAGTGCTGGGAGCCCTTTCCAAAGTGGCAGAAGCCAGCAGTTTCAGCCCGTGGCTTCCAGGCCTGCGCCATCCGCCCCTCGTTCGCTCTGCGTGGGCCGTGCCTCATTCCTTTTCCCTTGGAGGGGTTCTTCCTCCCCGTCCTCCCTGTGGCCTGGGGTCCACAGAAGTAACCCGCCCCCTATGGCTTCGGAGGAGGCCCAGGGCCCCGGGGGGGCAGTGCCGCGGCAGCCCCTCCCGCGCCTTCTTTCAAGCCCCACGGGCGGAGCGCAGCCAGCGCCTTTCCTGCTCACCAGGCCCACAGTACTCAGGTCGAGGAGGCTGAAGCGCTGGCCGAGGACCGGCTCCATCTGGATGAAGTTCTTCAGTACCTCAGGGGACGTTGTCTGGACGTAGCCGTAGTCCTGAGGAGGAGAGGGGAGAAAGCAAGCGGGAGCCCCTGCATCCCAGGAGGGACGGAAGGGAGACGCGGCTGAGGAGGGCGGCCTCTGGGAAGCACCTGCGAACCAGCCTCTCGCTAAGCCCCACCGCGGGCACTTGGGGCGCTGGCGGGGGTCAGTCCGGGGGCTTCCGGATACAGACCCTTCCTGCCCCTCCCGGGGGGCTTAGCCCGGGACCAGTTGCCCGTGACGCCTGAGCCCCCGCTTCCTTCCAAATGGACCGTCCCACCGGCACTTGAAATGAGGAGATGTCCCCGGTACGGGGATCGAGAACGCAGCGGGGCCCGGCCCTGCCCAGCCGCCACGGACGGTGGGCCAGGCGGGAGTTCCTGGGAGCAGCGTCCACGCAACGGCCCTCCACGTGGCAGCCCTCTTCCCGTTGTGACCCACAGGCCCCTCCGTCACCGTCCGGCGGCCCCCTCGCGAAGCGCTTCAGTCCCAGAGAGCAGGAGGGGGCGCCCAGGGAGGGGTGGCGTGGGTGGGCACAGGCGCCAGGGCAGGGGAGGGGGAGGAGGAGGGGGAGGAGGGCCCCCTCCCACCCACCCCCGTCCCCATAACGTACCAGCAGCTCATCCAGGACCTCGTAGAGGAGAGCGAAGTTCAGGCCGAGGGTCTTCTCGTCCAGGGAGCCGCAGTAGTCCCGCAGCAGGGTCACCAGCCTGCGAGAGGAGACGGGAGGGGCTCGCGAGGGGGGCCGGGCCGGGCCGCCCCCCACGCCCCCTCCCTCCCGCCCGCCCGGCAGGCGCCCCCCCTCACCTGTTGAGGAACTCCACGGCCGCGAACGGGGAGGCGCCGGACGGGAGGGCGGCCGCGAAGTAGAGTCCGGCGTGCCGCACGTGGGCGAAGTGGAGGCCGGGGCGCGCCTGCTGGGGGGAGGGCGCCGGGGGGGCGGGGGTGAGCCTCATCCGCCACGCGCCCCCCGCCCCGCCCCCGCCCCCCCCCCCGCCCCGCCCCGCCCGCTTACCATGAAGACCGGGGCCTGGCCGGCGGGCAGCGCCGTGACCTGGCGGTAGAAGGCGTCCGCGAGGTCCGGGTCCCCGTCCCCTCGGACTGCCCGCAGCGCCGGCGGCGTTAAGGAAAGGCGGGGCGGGGCGGGGCGGGGGGCAGGCGGGGACCCCCCAGGCGGGAGCCCTCCTGCAGGTCTAGGGAAGCGGCGAGGGGGGCGATCGCCCAAAGTGCCCCCCCGCCCAGGGCGAGCCGAAGGGGCGGGCGGGCGGGCGGGCGGCCATCGGAGGCGGGCCGCCCCCTCCCTCCCTCCCTCCCTCCCGCCCACAGGCCAGCGCGGGGAACCCCCCCGCCCGGCCGCCCCGCGTGCGAATCCAGGGGCCCGGGGACTCCCCCGCGAGGGCCGAGGCGCCCGGGCCCGCCCGCCCGCCCGCCCCCCCTCCCTCCCTCCCTCCCTCCCTGGCGGGGCGGCCTTCGCGGGGCCGGGGAGGATACGGTCCCTGTAGAGCAGGCGGTCCCCCCGGGAGGAGAGCACGAACACCTGCGCCAGCATCGCGGGCGGCGAGAGGGCGGGCTCTGCACGCGCCCCGGGGCGGCCGGAAGCGGGCGGCGGCGGCGGCGGCGGCGGCGGGGGCGTGGCCTGCGCGGCCGGCTTTCCCCCGCCCTTCCGGCCTGGGGCGCGAGCGCGCCAGGGCGCGCGGGGCGGGGCCGCGGCGCGCGGGGTCACGTGGGCGGCCGGAGCGAATCGGCGCCCTTTCCCGAGGCGCTCGCGCGGGAAAACGAAAAGGGACCGAGAGAAGAAGGGCCGAGAAAGCGGGAGAGAGAAGCGAGAAGATGGCGGCGGCTGTGGCGGGGAAAGGCGGGCTCGGGCGGGACTACGCCGGCGAGCTGGGTGAGGAGGGGGGGCCGGCGGGGGGGCCGGCGGGGGGGCCGGCGGGGGGCCCGCGCTGACCGCCGTCGTCCGTCCGTCCGTCTCCCTCCCCCGCAGGCAAGGCCCAGGCGTTCCTCGAGGGCTTCTTCGTCCCCGCGGCCTCCGGGCGGCCCGGCGGGGAGGCCAAGCGCTTCCCCTACCGCGAGCAGCTGGTGAGTGAGCCGGGAGGGGAGGGGAGGGGAGGGGAGGGGAGGGGGGCGGACGGGCCGGCCGGCCGGCCGGCCGGGGCGGAGGGGGCCTCCCTCTCCCTCCCTCCCTCCTCGCTCCTTCCGACGCCCCCTCTCCGCTCGGCCGCAGGCGCTGCTGGCCCACCGGGAGGCGCCGGCGCTGCGCGTGGACCTGGACGACGTGGCCGAGGAGGACCCCGCGCTGGCCGAGGCCGCCTGCGAGAACGCCCCGCGCTACCAGCGCCTCTTCGCCGACGCCGCCGCCGGGCTCCTGCCCGCCCTCCGCCGGAGAGAGGTAGCTGGGCCGGGCGGGGGGCGGGCGGGCGGGCGGGCGGGGGGCGCCTCCGCGGGGGGCCGGGCCCTCCTCCTCCTCCTCCCTCCCTCCGGCTCTCTCTCCCTCTCCCTCTCTCCCTCTCTCTCCCCTCCGCAGGTGGCCCACAGGGACGCGCTGGACGTCTACCTGGAGCACCGGCTGCTGCTGGAGGGGCGCGGCGGGGGGAGCCCGGGCAGGCGCGCCGCGACCCCCAGAACCACTTCCCCCCGGAGCTCATGCGCCGATTGTGAGGCCGGGACGGGCGCGGGGGGAGGGGAGGGAGGGAGGGGCATTTGGGCCCAGAGACCCCCCCAGGCCGGGCAGGAGGAACCCGAGGCCGCCCAGCCTCTCCGAGGGAGGGAGGGGAGGGGAGGGGAGGGGGCCCCGCCCGCAGGGGGTGTCCCGCCCCCTTCCTTGCAGCCCCTGTCTGTGCAGGAGGGAGCCCGTTTCCCCAGCGGGCTGGCAGGGATGTTAGACAAAAGGGGGGGGTCCAGGGAGGGGCGGGCTGGCCAGCGCCTCAGCCGGCAGGGCCATTCTCACTCCCCCCCCCCGCTGGCAGCGAGCTCTATTTCAAGGCCCCCTCCGGCACCAAGGCCCGCGTGATCCGGGAGGTGAAGGCCGACTGTATTGGCAGACTGGTGACCGTCCGGGGCATCGTCACCCGCGTCTCTGAGGTGAAGCCCCGCATGGTGGTGGCCACTTACTCCTGCGACCGGTGCGGGGCAGAGACCTACCAGCCGGTGAGCAGCCACCCTTGCAGGGAGAGCGGGCAGAGGGGGTCTCCTCCCTCCCTCCCTCCCGTGCATCTGATGCCCTTTCCCTGCTGAATTTCCTTCTCAGATTCAGTCGCCCACCTTCACGCCGCTGCTGATGTGCCCGAGCCAGGAATGCCAGACTAATCGGGCCGGGGGCCGCCTCTATCTCCAGAGCCGTGGCTCCAAGTTTGTCAAATACCAGGAGCTCAGGATCCAGGAGCTGGTGAGACTGGGGGGCTCCTCCCCCCCGCTGGGCCTTGCTTTGGGTGGGGGCCGTGGGGGGGCCTCCACGACCTGATACACTGGGGAAGAAACAGACGGAGGAGTGGGTGGCCCATGTCTGCAAGGAGCGGGTGGGCTGGAGGTTAGCAGCCTCTCTCCAGTGATTAGGGAGAGACTCGTGGGGCGGGGCGGGGTGGGCCTCGGTCTCTGCAACCTGAGTCCAAACCTTTGTGAAGTTCCCTGAACGAGCGGCCGGGGCCTCGGCATGATATTGGCAGCGTGCGTTAGAAGTGGCTGCTAGCCGTTTCTCTTTGCTCTGGTGCTCTTTCTGGAGTGTCCTTCGGCCCCATAGCTGCAACATCCCAGTTCCTAAGAGCGCTGTGATTCTTGTCACAGCAAGAGAGGTTGCCAGAGCCCCCACCAGAGCGGGACAAAGAGATCCCTCTCTGGTTCCCAGAGGTAGCCTTTTAAAGCGGTCACTGCGTTCCTGAGGGTTGGATAAAGGATCAGAGACTGGAATCCGCGGGTGTTGATAGGAGATTCTCTACATGAGGTGGGACGCAAGTATCTTAACGATAACAGCAAGAACGGTGCAATGCTTCTTCGTTCACCAGCTTCCTGCGTAGAAACTTCCCTTGAGCCCTGCTTTGAGGCAGCTCTGCTGGTGCACAGTGGCCTCTGTCACAGGGAAGCTCAAGGGACCGACTCCTGAGCAACGGGGGAGAGGGGGCCGCAGGGCTGCTGCTGTGATGGGGGCCCCTCCTCTTCTTCCTACTTTTTTTCCTTCCCACCCTGGGATGTGTCTGGGCCCTCAGAAGAGAGCAGGGAGCGCTTTCCTTGCCTCTGGCCTGGCGGTTCTTCTGCCACTGCCTTTTTTGCACACAGAGTGATCAGGTGCCAGTGGGCAACTTGCCACGCTCCATGACGGTCAGCGTGCAAGGAGAGAACACACGCCTGGTGCAGCCTGGAGACCACGTCAGCATCACCGGAGTCTTCCTCCCTGTGCGACAGACGGGCTTCCGACAGCTCCTGCAGGTAGAGGGGGTCAGCCGGGGTAGGCCGTGACTGGGGGGTCCTGAGGGCGTTGGGGCTGTGGGGTGAATGTGTGGCATGCTGTGCTGCAGGGACTTCTCTCAGACACATACTTGGAAGCCCATCACATCGTCTGCTTGAGCAAGAGCGAGCAGGAAGAGATGGAAGAAGGGGAGCTCTCGGAGGAAGAGCTGCGCCAGATCACGGGTGAGGCTTGGTTTGTGCTTCACTTTCTCTTCTCCCCTGGAAACCTAGGTCTTTGGGGCAAGGAAGACGCTCCAGGTGCCATCAGTGACCACAAGCTGGCAGCCAGGAGGCACCAGAAATCAGTCCATTTGGGTCTTGTAACAGGCTCCTGATAAAGTCTTGGCTGAAAGGGAAACAAGCTGCCCGAGTGGAAGCTGCGGGGGGAGCTTTGAAGGCTGGCGGGCTGAGGAGAAAGATTGAGGTTCCCCAGGAAGCAGGAAGGGAGCAGTTCCACCTTGGGATCCAGTGAAATGGGTCACTGGCGCTGCTGGCTGAGTTCTGCTCCCTGCCCTTCTTCTGTTTGGAGAGGAAGCAGCTCCAGTGGGGTTCTTTGCAAGGTGGAGAAACAGGATCGGAATTAAATTAATAAATCAGGCTCCCTTGTGGTCTCGCAGAGGAAGATTTCTATGACAAGCTGGCGGCATCCATTGCCCCTGAGATCTACGGCCACGAGGACGTGAAGAAGGCGCTGCTGCTTCTGCTGGTGGGCGGCGTGGACCAGAACCCACGGGGCATGAAGATCCGGGGTGAGGTGCCAGGCAGGGAGCGATTGCCTTCCAGAGAGCCACAGAGACAGAACTGTTGTGGTGCTGGGGCGAGGGTTTCTTCTGTGGCTCCTTCCAGAAAGAACAGCGGCTGTGAGGGGCATGGTGCCTGAGGGAAATAACAGGCCCCATTTCAACCCTGCTCCCTTGTCTAGGGAACATCAACATCTGCCTCATGGGCGACCCTGGCGTGGCAAAGTCTCAGCTCCTCTCCTACATTACCCGGCTGGCACCACGCAGTGAGTAGTGCAGCAGGGGTGGCAGCTCCCCTCAGGCCAGTGGCCAGCAGAGCCAGTGGCAAAAGGTGACAGGCATTGGAGTCTAGATGCAATCGGAGGGCTGCAAGCTGCCCATCCCGACAGCAGAGGAGGAGCACTGCCATTACTGCCTCCTCTTCCTTCTCCCTGAGGGGAGTTGCTGGCATATCTGCCCTGTCACTGGGCACAGCAGGCACATCACCTGCTGGTTTGCCACTCTCTGTGTATGACAGGATCGTGGCGGGGGGAGGAAGGCTGCCCTTGCCCCCAGCTGTGCAAGCACCAAGATAAAGTAATCCTGGCAGAAGTCCAGCAGAGAGGGGCTGTTCCTCCCCAGAGCACCCCTCCCGAAAGCTTCCTCTTTTCTGGCTGCCAGAGGGGGCAGGGGCAGGAAGAGGGGTGGTTCGGGGGAGGATTGTGGAGTCCTTGTGGGTGGAGGGGTGTCTGGCCAGACAAGGCAGTGCCTCCTCAAGCCTCCCTTCCTCTGCAGGCCAGTACACAACAGGGAGGGGCTCCTCGGGAGTAGGCCTGACGGCGGCTGTGCTGCGGGACCCGCTGACAGGGGAGCTGACCCTGGAGGGGGGGGCACTGGTCCTGGCCGACGGGGGCGTATGCTGCATTGATGAGTTCGACAAGATGCTGGAGTCGGACCGTACAGCCATCCACGAGGTGATGGAGCAGCAGACTCTCTCCATCGCCAAGGCAGGGATCCTGACCACCCTCAATGCCCGCTGTGCTATCCTGGCAGCCGCCAACCCAGCTTATGGGCGCTATAACCCCAAGCGCAGCCTGGAGCAGAACATCCAGCTCCCGGCTGCCCTCCTCTCTCGCTTTGATCTTCTTTGGCTCATCCAGGACCGGCCCGACCGGGACAATGACCTGCGGTGAGGATGTGGGGGGGCGAAGGAGGGGGCACTGCAGGGGTACTCTCTTGCGGAGGACGGTGGGCTGAGCCTCTTTCCTCTTTCCCTCCCTTCCTCCCTCTCTCCCTCCTGCAGCCTGGCTCAGCACATCACCTATGTCCACCAGCACAGCCGTCAGCCACCCTGCCAGTTCCAGCAGCTGGACATGGACCTCATGAGGTGAGGGGGCAGCAAGGATGTTACCTGCTTTTGGTGGCAGGGGTGGGGGTGGACAGAGGGATCCCTGGATGCCCGGGTGTGGGATGATGGAATCCCCAACGGCTCAAGTTCCACCGGCCCTGTCTCTTGGCAGGCGCTACATCGCCATGTGCAAGCGGAAGCAACCGACCGTGCCAGAGTCCCTGGCCGACTACATCACGGCGGCCTACGTGGAAATGCGGAAGGAGGCCTGGGCCAACAAGGACACCACCTACACCTCCGCCCGGACTCTGCTGGGGATGCTGCGCCTGGCCACTGCGCTGGTGAGTAAGACAGGGCTGGTGTGGGAGTAGGGACGGGCAGAGGAGGTCTGTGGTTCACCTGGGTTGGGCAACTGCTGTGCCTCCCGCCCACCTCTTTCCACTGGAGGGGCACGCAGCGAGGTGCTGCCAGGGAGGAGCCTTCTCCTTTGAGAACTGCTTGGTGTCTTCCTGACTGGTAGGTCTTTTGCTGTGTCTCTGGTCACTGCTTGCTTCCCAATCAGTCAGGTGTTTGTGGGTAGTTGTCCAGCTGACAGAAGACGCATGTGGCTCAGCCTCCCTCCCCCAGTATTTGGGGTCTCTTTGAGAGCCTTGTGGGCAAAGAGGTAGGTGCTGCTGGTGGAACAAGCTGGGCTGGGGTACATCCCCGGGAAGGCTGATGGGAGGGACTCCCAAGGGTTACGCAGGGCAGAAGCAAAGGCAGAAAATGAAAGTGAGCATGCTTGGTCCATCTCTCCTGGCCCGTTCTTGGCCTTCTCATTTTTTTACCAGCCTCAAACTGCCCAGCTAATGCAAAAAGGTACCCCACAACAAGCAGTAATAGAAAGGAACTCTTTTTGTGCCACTGGACAGCTGTTGATGCCCATTGTGATGCACTCAATCCCACATAGAAGAAGCTAAGCTCCCAGGAATGCTGTTCCTGAGGGTCACTGGTGAACTTTTTCTGTACTCTTGGACAATTGTTAACATTTGGTCATTCCAACTCACAGGATTCCAAAGTAAGCCTATTAGGGCTTTTCCTGGCAAGATTCGTTCAGAGGGAGTTAACATTCAAATGATGATGTTGCGGTGGCTCTTGTTTTCCCACCAGATTTATTAAGATCTTGCCTTGTTGTTGCCTCCCCCCTTGAGAGACTGAGAGAAGATTGCTAGTTTAAGGCCACTCAGTGGGGTTTCCATGACCTGAGCAAGGATTTGAACTCTGGCCTCCTGAATGCCAGGTCCCACGCACAAGCCACTTCACTATGGTGGCCCTGTCTTTACATGACTCCAGGTTGCTCCAATTTAGGATGACCCTTGGGTTTCCTTGGCAGGATTTATTCTGAAGGGGTTTGCCACCATTAGCTTCCTCTCAGAAACTGGGACCTACACAATGTCTTTCCAGAGCTCAGCCAGGTTTCTAACCGAGGTTTCCCAGAGTCCGAGACCAAAGACTCCAAAAACTTTCCAGAGATAACTGATATCTGTTACAAAAATAAGGTTTATAGGTAATGCTTCCTGTAAAACTAGTTCTGAGTATCATATGGGTATTGATAACATCCCCCAAAGCAAGAGCCAGGATGCTGAAAATTCTTCCAGGGTGGAGCAGGTGTGGCCCCAGCCTTGGCAGCAGGGAGACGTGCCCTCCAGGCCAGATAACAGCTGAACTAGGGAGTGCCACAGTGGAGTGTGTGCACGCACATGTGTGCACGGAAGTCCAACCAGTGAGTAGAATGGTGGCCCCTTTTCCCCCAAAGGCACGACTGAGGCGCGTGGACGTGGTGGAGAAGGAGGACGTGAATGAGGCCATGCGCCTAATGGAGATGTCCAAAGACTCCCTTTTGGCCGACAAAGGGCAGCCAAACAGGTGAGCAGGGGCGGGGCTAGGTTCCCACGTCCTGCCAGTTCCATGGCAGTGGCTGGCGGGGCCTCCAAACTGAGCATTCTTCCACCCTGCAGGATGCAGCGCCCCTCTGAGCTGATCTTCGCAGCCATCCGAGAAATGGTGCCAGCTGGAGGCGGCCGCTCTGTCCAGCTTGCGGAAGCAGAGCAACGCTGCCTGTCGAAGGGCTTCACTCCCGCCCAGTTCCAGGCGGCTCTTAGCGAATACGAGGAGCTCAACGTCTGGCAGGTGAACCAGAAGAAGACTCGGCTCACCTTTGTCTGATTGGGTGCTCGAGGAGCTGTGCAAGGTGGCTGTTCTTTTCCTGGGAGACTGTTGGGTGCCACCTCCCCTTCCTTCCTTCTGTAATCTGATCTGTTTCTTGCCCCACCCCCACCCCCATTAATAAAGCTTTTTGAGTCTCTTGCAACAGCTGCCTTTTGTCCGTAGAGCCAGAAAGCTTTTCTCTCCTCTGAGCGATGCCTCATTTCAGTGATGGCCAGGGGTTGTGGCTGGTGCTGCTACTTCCCTGCATCTGGTCCCTCCCGGGGGGCATGGAGGGATCCTCTACACTCACTCTAGGGACCCCCTTCAAGTGCAAAAGAGTTGGTTGGAACTTGAGCAAGACAAGCAGCAGAAAGCCAATGCTGTGTTCGGCACAAACCTGTGTCTGTTCCAGTAGGGAGGGTCAAAGGGCCCACCAGGGATAGCCACAGAACCTGGCCGGGCCAGAGGCCACCCATTTGTGGTGCTGTATTGTGGGCAAAGCACATCTGCAGATAGGAGAGAGACCAACCATAGAGGTAGTCTCTAACTTGCAGTTTCATTTGCTACACTGCTGCAGCCAGTTAATATAAGCTGCCTGGACAGGATGGAATGGGGGCAGTGGGTGTAAGGAGAAGACATAGTTGGGGGAAACAGGGTTTAACCAAGTCCCGACATCTGCACTTTTCTAGACTTAGAAGCTCATGTTTAGATGCAGATCTCTTAACTCGGATTGAGATCTGCATCTAAACATGAGCTTCTGAACTGCCTCTGAAGGCCTTAAAAGCCTGCGGCAGATACAGAACGGATCTTTAAAAAGGAACCTGATGCCTTTAGCAATAGACTAGGTCTGCCATAACTGCATGGCCACCCCCCCAGTTTCACTTACCAACAATCTGCGCCAGGGCCGTGGCAGCTGCCAGGCAAGATCCGCAGCCAGGCTGAGGCGGCACGGGTGGGCTTCCCACACCTCTCTTGGTTGAGGGGAGGCTGAGGGAAGCGCACAGCGCTGAGCAGCCAGGCCTGACACTGGCTCTGGCGGGAGGGGTGCTCACCAAGCCCCACAGGCAGAGGAGGAGGAACCAGGTGATGGCACTGCGTCCCTCGCTTTGTTGGAGTCAAAATGCAGCCTTCGATGTTGCTTGCGCTACAACGTGAAACATGCCTCTTGTGGATATGGGGGGGGGCGGGTGTACTCTTCAACAGTAACTTTGCCCATGGAGTGGTGAGAGGGGGACAGGCCCTGTTGTGGCAGCACATTTTAAAGCTTTTATACAAGGTGCTTAACAAAAACTTCCACCAACTACTTGGAGTGTTGGCAAATTGTCCCATCCCTTCACGTATAGAGACAGAACTGAGATGGATAAGTATAAATGCCTCAGGCTTGGTAACTGTTAAGCTTGAAGCAGCGTTTGTGGTTTTCTGATCTTGGGACCGAGTTGCATCACAGGCCCAGGGCTCTCTTGGTCACTCACATTTCTTAACTGCCCTCCCTCACAAAAGCTGGACATTTACAGCCGTATCATGCCTACTGCTATTCCACATGTTAATCTTGGCACTTCTGGCCTGCTGAAGGAGCCAGCCAGCTTTTTCTCCAAAGGGGACACGGAGAGAGGTGGCCAAAACTGGGCAGCCCAAGGTACAGAGAAAGGAAAACAAGCATTTAATATTTTAATAATCTGAATTTTGATGCCACAGTCAATGTCGTTGATAGATCCTTCCTCCTCTCCCTGCTACAACTGTCTGATCATTTGTGTTCTTTTTTGCACAGCATGTGTACTTCTATAACTGACACACGCCCACGCATATACCCACATTATTTTTGCAAACCTGCCTGGTGAGGACCCCCTCCCCACGTTGGATGCAGAGGTCAGTCCTCCGGTTGTGCCGCTATCATTCCACAGAGGCAAAACTTGAGCTGGAGAGATTATCAGGCCAGCTGGGTTATATGAGAGTTTATGGAGTAGGTTCAGGAAAAAAGATTTTTCCTCCCAAAGCATTCAGAGTTGGAATCAGAAGGGGCCTCATGGCCCACCAGGCCCTTCCACAAAAGAACAACTTCAACAGGTAGCTGACGTTCAGAGAAGACCCCACCAGCTCTAGCAAAGTGATTGCATTGCTGGAGCGCTCTTGCCAAGAAGGTCCTTCTCATACTCAGTCCCCTTTCCCTGCTTCCTGGAGCTGCGGAGACAGCAGAGGTCTGCAGGGGTTGTGGAAGGATGTGTGCCTTGTAGCCTTGCACAACCGCCCCCCCCCAAAGCAACACACTTAAGATCCGACAGCATGACTGCTTTATTGGGGAGCACCTCAAGGTCTCAGAAGAAGAGTCCCCGCATCCGGCGGCCAATGCCCTGGCGGTCATAGAGAATATTAAACTTGTTCACAAACTGGTTCATGGTGTTGCAGGTCTTCGTGATGGTGCCCAGGTAAGTCATCAGACCAACGTCATTGCATTGCTAGGCAAAGGACACAAAGCAGCTTTAGCAAGAAAGACGGCTCCTAAGGGGCCACAGTAGGTAAGGCTGCTGCCTCACCTTGTGAACAGCAGGTTATGACACAGCCCAGCAGGGGCTTTCTAAAGCACACCCCCCCCCCCAGAATGCCCTGTCTCTTCTGGAAGCCCTTCTGGAGGCAGCCATGGGAAACCATGTACAGGCTTAGCACAGCTGGCGTTTGAATCTTCACACAGTTCATTGAATCAAGACGTTTACTTGAGGTCATTTGCTCTGCGACAGCCAAGAGCACAGCTTTGGTTCTCACCCTGTGCAACTTGGCTCCCCACACTTGACAGGCTACCCCCCCACGTGCACACCGAGCACTTTGCATGCGCCCCTCCCCTGATCACCAGACACTCAGCAAGATGCAGGCAAGCCTCTCCTCCCCCTAGGCAGATGCTCACATCATAGAAATCTGTCTTGAATTTGTCAGTGCTCAGCACGGGCAGGCAGTGGCAGAGGGCGTAGGCCTCACGCAAGATCTCATGATTGAAGGGCACCTCTCCTGCATGGGGGGGAGGGAGAGAAGTTAGGCTGGTGCTGTCTCCCACCCTGGAAGAAAGAGCCCAAGGCCCACCAGTCCTTTTGCCCGCTGGTCAGTCCTACCTGCTTCAGAGGCTTTAACGTACTCCAAAATGAGTTTGACGCGGCTGTGAAGCATCTTGATGGCACTGTGCTGGGCAATGAGGTGCTCGGCCACTGGAGGAACACGCAAGGAAGAGGAGGTCAGGGGACGGCCTCCGGCAGAGGCTCAGAAGCTAGCAAACCACCCCAAAGCCTCTGGACACGCCGTGCCTGAGCAACTGCAGAGATCGGCTGCACCCCAGATGGCAGGCTTTGGGGTCTTATGCCCTCCAGGCCAAACCCCACCCAAGTTGCGCAGTGTGGCCATCCCTCCAGGCTTCCCCGTCTCAACTCTCCGGGCCAGCTCCGTGAACATTTGGCTGCGCTTACCTGTGGAGTTCTCTCCACTGCCTGTTGCCGTCATCCGTGCCACGTGGTCTACTCCAATGCGCTCGGCTTCCTCCGTGGCCAGAGTGTACGTCAGCTCTGCAAACAACATTGTGGCCTTTATGGAAAAAGGGAGGGCAGGAAATTAGTGGCCACCACGAGAGGCAGAAGAGAAGCCTCACCCATCCCGCCCCACTGCCTTCAGGCTTTGCTTGGGGGCGTCACAGAGAAATTTCAAACACACCCAAGGCGGTCTAAAGAAAATACAAGAGATCAGCACTGTTTGCTTGTTAAATGACCACTCACTATATTTTTATTCGTCAAAGCGTATTCATTGGTCAGAAGTTTACCGTGTGTCCTTCCTACTGCTACACCACGCAGTGTCCTCCTTAGACGTTTATTTCTCACCTTGTTTCTAGAAGAGCATCGCGCACGTGGGTAGCAGCATGTTTGTGGCTATTGACTGCTTCAAGCACTGACATGATCTATTGAGTGATATTCTCCATTGCACTCCTAACAAGTATTTACCGCCACGAGGACAACACCCTGGCCGAGGCGACCTTCCTTGCAGCTTCACGCAGAGAGTTCCTGTCCCGCGTCCTGAAGCCCCAAACTGCCCGCCCGCCTCCAGCACCCCCAACCGCCGGCAGGATGCGGAGGGGTGGAACAACAGGGCTGAGGGGAATTATTACCTCTCCGTTAATGATGTCAATCACGGATTCAAAGACGCTGACAGGCAGCTGGGGGAGAAAGAGAGAGGGGACGGCAGGGCAGCTCCCTCTGATTCAGGGGTCTGCCTGCGCTGCTGCCCGGGGGGAGGGGGAGGGGCAGGCACTCACGTCGGTGTGCTTGGTCATGGGGTTCAGCTTGAGGAAGAGCGGGCTCTCGATGATCTCACACACCTGCGGAGAAGGGGAGGGCTCACCCGGGAGTCTGGGAAGGGCCCCCGGGCCCCTGCCCGCCCCCCTCCCCGAGGCCCAGCGGGGGGAGGGGCGGCTCACCTGCTTGTGGACGTGGATGTCCGACTGGTCCGGGGGCCCTCCGGTGGTGTACCAGCCCAGGAACTCCAAGTCCTTGAAGACCTGCTTGACTGCGGAGAAAGGGAGGCGTCCAGGAGACCCGCCCGCCCGCCCCCGCCCCCGCCCGCCCGCCGCCCCCCGCCCCCCGCCGGCCCCGCTCACACTGCTCCTCCTTGGTGTAGTAGTACTCCTTGTCGATGACGGCGTTCTCCTCCACCGCGTGCGAGAGCAGCTCGAAGGAGTTCATCACCTCGATGTTGCGCCCCTCCTGCCGGCCGATCAGGGCCCCGATCACTGCAAGCGGCGGAGAGGGTGAGGCGCCGCCCCCGGGGGTCCCCGCGCCCCCCGCCCGCCCCCCCCGCCCGGGCTCCGGCGGCCTCCCCGCGCGGCCCCTCCGGCCAGAGGCCCGCCAGGCCCGGCGGCGGCAGAGGAGGCGGAGGCGGAGGCGGCGGCGGCGAGGGCCGGGCCGGGCCGGGCCGCTCACCTTGGACGGGGCGCCCCTCCTGCGAGCGCATCCGGATCCAGTGGTCGCTGATGTTGAGGATGACGAGCGGGTGCAGCGCCACCGACACGCTGCCCGTCACGCCCGAGGCCATCACCGCCGGCCCGGCTGCAGCGGGGAGGAGGGGAGGGAAGGGGGCGAGAGCGGCGTCAGGGGCGGCGGCGGCCTCCCCCTCCCCCGATTCCCCCGCCCCCTCCCGGCCGCCGCCGCCGCCCCGCCTCACCGGCCGCGTCGACCTCCATGCCGGCCCCGTTGCTGCTCCCGAGCCCGGACGGACAGGAACCGCCGCCGCCGCCGCCGCCACCGGTGGGCGCGGCCGCCATCTTGGCTGTTTCGGTCCCGGCGCAGTCTCCGTAGAAACCTCCTGCGCGGGGGAAGTGCGCATGCGCCCCCAGCGCCGGACGCTCCCAAAGAGCTACGAAACTGCAGAGTGACGACGGCCCCGCGCTTCCGGTTGAGAGCGGCCGCGCGCCCTCGGGGGTCCCGGGGGGGTCGGGGCTGCGCCCGGCCGCGTCACTTCCAACAGCGCAGCGCGTTCCCCTCTGGAGGCCGCCGCCGCCGCCGCCGCCGCCTCCTCCCCGCCGGATGGGATCCCCGGGGGCGCCCGGCTGCGTTTCCCCTGAAGGGCGGAGCTGAGGCCCGCCCTCCTCCGAGCCCCGCCGCCGCCGCCGGTTCCTGAGGAGACGCTTCGGCTCCACGGGGAGCCGCTTCCCGCCGCCGCCGCCGCCGCCTCCTCTTCAGGCCGGGGGGGAGGGGGAGGGGGAGGGGGAGGGGGCTGGCGAGACCCCCCGGGCCCCGGGGGCCCCGGAGGGAGGGCTGAGCGGGGCCTCTCCCGCTCCTCCCCCGGCTGACGGGCCCCCCCGAGGCCCCCTCCCGTCTGCCCCCTCGTTCTCAGTGTCCGCCGCCCTGCGGCCGAGCGAGCGCCTCAATCCGACGCTGAAGTTCGGGCCGTTCCCCCGGTTCCCCCAGGCGGCCGGGAGGCCCCTCCGGGCCAAGGGGAGCCCCGGCTGGGGGCGCCCTGGCCGAGCGAGCCGCCGCGGGGGAACCGGGCCGCCTCGTCCCTGCCGCCACGAGCCGCGGTCCGGGGGAAGCCCCCCTCGAATCGCCGAGGGTCTCCGCCCCCTCCCTCCCCCCTCCCTCCCCGACGGCGCCCTTTTCACGCGGCCCCGGCAGCGGCCGCAGACTCCTCGCCGCCCGGCGCTGGGTCGCGCGTGGGAAGCGGCCGGGAGGCTCCCCTGGCGCTCCAGGGAGGCCCGCGGGCGTCCGGCCTGGGCGCCCTTCCCCCTCCGTCCCCGCTGCTTAGGGGCCTGCCCGAGAGGGCTCTCCCGGGGGCCGGGGGGCTCCGCCGAGTCCGGACGCGCCGCCGCGACGCCGCCGCCGCCGCCGCCGCCGCCAGGAGCCTCCAGGCGCCCCGGGCCGGGCCGGAGGGGGGGTCCGGGGAGGAGGAGGGGGCCCTTCCCCAAGGGCGCTCCGGGAGCTACCGGGGCGTTACGCTGCGAGGGCCCCCGGGGCTCGGCCCCCCCGTAGGAACTCAGGCACAGACCTAAGAGCGGGGGTGGGGTCGCGTCACCAGCGGCCACCTCGCAGGGGTCTCTCCGCGGCCCCTCCCGGACTCCCAGGCAGCAGAACGGAGCCGCCTTGCTGGGCGAGACGTTTGTCCGCCGCGTTGGCGGGCACTTCTGGGCCTGGGTGGCTCCGGCGGGCCTGTTCCCCGAGTGGGCGTTTCTGCTGGCGCTCTTCTGGTTGAGCTGCTTCGTAAGCGTCAGGGCTCCTCCAGCTGCCCCCGGCGTTGGTCGTCCCTTCCGGACCCAGTGAGCAGACCCCCTCGCCTCTGGCAGGAGGGACCGTCCGCGCAGCCGGGGCCTCCCGGCCCACCCCGCGGCCTCCACTCTCCGCTCAAGAAGAGAGCCGTTTACACCCTTTGCCCTCTGGGCAAAAGCCGGGGATAAACACCCTCCGTTTCGACCGGGTGGCTGCAACATCCCAAAGGCCGAGCACCGCGAGATCGCTTTGCATTCCGACGTGGTCCGTCCTTGGAGGCGAGCCGAAGGCACCTCGCGACCCTTCTGGGCTGGTGATTGTAACCCCAGCACCTCGGGCTCGTTGTCCGTGATTTTTCCTCTCTCCGTCCTCTGGTCAGCTCTTGTGTGAACGCGTGACTGCCTGAATCCCGTGCGTGCGTGCGTGCGTGAACTTCCCTCGGTAAAACACCGTTGTAGTTTCCCTTTGGAGTCTTTAGCTGGTTCTCCCACAAGGACCCCATCGACCCTGGTGGGGAGCTCCGGCCGGTTACCCCCTCCCTTGCAGTCTTATTAATTAAGTCCCCAACTTTACATTGCATTCCGGGTACTGCTGGAGGGCCTCGAGGGGTCCCCCACCTTTTGGGGTAGCCACCCTATGAATGAGCGCGTACTGTATGTAAAGCAGAATTACACACGGAGGACAGAGTACTGAAAACTAGGGAGGAACATCAACAGATTGACACATACAGACAATACCGTCCTACTAGCAGAAAACAGGACAGACTGAAGAAAGTCAGGAAAGAAAGTGCGAAGGCAGGCGGTCAGGTCTTCCGGCTTCCCCGTCATGAAGAATACTACCCTGGTGAATGTGCGTTCTTTGCTGACTGCTACCACGCGTGCAGCCGTTGCAAAAGAGGCCCATAATGTGCCCAGGCTTCAGCTCTGCGAATGGCTGCCCCGTCGCAATCCAAAGGCTGTTTGCTGTTCCATTGTGTTTCGCGTTAGAGAAGAGCAGGAGCGGGCTGGGAAAGTGGAAACAAAGCCCGAGGGCGCCAGGATGTGCCCAGAACAGAGTGATGTCCGGACAGGGACAGAGAGGGGGCGGGGCCACTGCATCAAGGACGCATGGCCTTCTGGAAGGCAGGAGAAAGGAGGGATGGGCACATGAAGGAAGTTGTGCCTTTGGCTAATGAATGCCCTGCTCACCTAAACCTATACTGATAACCTATAGAAGATGCACACTGTGTGCGCCCTTCAGTTTTGGCAGAAGTGTGCTGTGTTGCTTGGGCTCATCCGTAGAAATAAACCGCCGTCTATCCCAGAGTGGGTTTTGTGGAGTGTGGCTTATCCAGCACATAACACAGGTTTACAGCTGAACCTTAAAAAACCAAAAATAATGACCAGAGATTATTTATATACCCTTAAAGTAGATGATGAGGGCATTGGAATGGTTCAAGATTTTCCATACTTTGGTTCAGTCATTAATCAGAATGGAGACTCTGGTCACAAAGAAGACGAGGACGAGGACTCGGAAAGGCATCCATGAAGGGACTCGATAAGACCGTGAGGTGTAGGACATATCCTTGACTACTATAGTCAGAATTCCCTGTGCCATTGAAATTCCAGTTTTATGTATGGTTGTGAAAATGGACAGTAAAGAGAACTGGTAGGAAGAGAATCAACTCCTTTGAAATGTGTGCTAGAGGAGAGTTCCACGGGTTCCCTGGGGTGCTGAAAAGACTAACGGACGGGTCCGAGGGCGAAGCAAGCCTGCAAACTCCCTAGGAGCCAAAATGGCTAAGCTGAGGGCATTGTGCTTTGGCCATATCATGAGAAGACATGATTAATTAAAAAAGACGATAATGCTTGGAAAGAAAGAAGGCTGTAGGAAAAGAGGAAGATCACACTGCGGATGGACGGACTCATTCAAGGAAGACTGCGTTTTCAATCACGGTCTGCATTTCCACGAAGGTGGTTTTTCTGGCGACCGATGGGCTGCACCTCACAACCCTTGGCAGGCACGTCTCGCAAAGCGGATCAGGAGGTCTTTAA
The DNA here is from genome assembly GCA_948474755.1 of Ctenosaura bakeri. NCBI lineage: Eukaryota > Metazoa > Chordata > Lepidosauria > Squamata > Iguanidae > Ctenosaura > Ctenosaura bakeri. Next base: position 89,989 of record CAOLHI010004216.1, read on the forward strand.
ACTGAGTTTGACTGGGGAGGGAGACAGTATTATTCAGGGCAGGAATTTGGCGAGTGCTGGGAAAAATAGCCCAAATGATATAGATGGAGCAGGCCAAGTAGTACTAGAGAGCAACGGGGGAGGAAAAGCAACTTTCGTACAGGACTTGCGGGAAGGGCACGTGGTCTCAAGTGTTTCCACACTAATGCACAGAGCATGGGAAACAAGCAAGATGAACAAAATAAACATGATTTAATAGGCATCACTGCAACCTGGTGGGATGAATCTCATGATCGGAATGTAGGAATAGTGGGTTATAACCTATTTCACAGAAATAGACCAAACAAGAAAGGAGCAGGAGTAGCCTTATATGTCAAGGATGTTTTCCCCTGTGAAGAGATCCATGGCCTCAGTCCAGGAAGCCAGGTCGAGAGCATCTGGGTAAGAATTAAGGGAGCGAGAAAGAATAGGGACGTGATTGTGGGGGTTTGCTACAGGCCTGCGGGCCAGACTTGGATGAGGCCTTCCTGGAGCAGATGGCCACACGTTTAAAAGGGAGAGATGCCGTGTTAATGGGAGATTTCAATTGTCCTGATATTTGTTGGCAGTCAGACTCTGCCAAGACCACCAGGTCCAACAGGTTCCTCGCTTGCCTTGCAGACAATTTCATGGTCCAGAAGGTGGAAGAGGCGACAAGGGGATCGGCTATTTTAGGTCTGATCCTGACCAAGAGGGATGGCCTTGCTAATGGGGTGGAAGTGGTGGGATCCTTGGGGGGGGTGACCATGCTCTCTTGGAATCTGTCATTCAGTGGGAAGGAGAAGCCAAGTGTAGCCAGACACGCATTCTGGACTTTAAAAAAAGCTGATTCCTGTAAACTTAGGGAGTTACTGGCCGAAATTCCATGGACAAGAATACCGAAAGAGAAGGGAGCTCATGACGGATGGGAGTTTTTCTTAAAAGTGAGATACTGAAGGCACAGTTTAAAATTGTGCCAATAAGGAGTAAAAATGGCAGGTATCTAAAGGAACCAGAATGGTTGACAAAAGAACTCTCGGCTGAGCTAAGTGTTAGAAGAAACATGTACAGGAAAGGGAAAAATGGTGAAACCACCAAAGAGGAATTCAAGCAAATAGCCAGGAGATGGAGGGAGAAGGTCAGAAAAGCTAAAGCACAGAATGAACTCAGGCTTGCCAGAGACAATAAAAACAATAAAAAGGGCTTTTTTTAGATATGTCCACAGCAGAAGGAAAACCAAGGAAATGGTAGGGTCACTGCGTGAAGATGGCCAGTTACTAATGGAGGGAAGAGAGAAGGCAGAATTACTCAGCACCTTCTTCGCCTCAGTTTTCTCCCAAAAGGATAGAAGTACTCAACCTGGGGGTGGGGAGCAGGTGAGGCAGACGGGGGCGGGGGAGCAGCACAGAACAGGTAAAGAGGTAGCACAGGAATACCTGGCTAAACTAGATGAATTCAACTCTCCAGGGCCAGATGACTTACATCCAAGGATATTAAAAGAACTGGCAGAAGTCATTTCTGAACCACCCACAATAATTTTTGAAAAATCTTGGAGAACAGAAGTCCCAACAGACTGAAGGAGGGCAAATGTTGTTCTCATCTTCAAGAAGGGAAAAAAGAGGACCCTAATAATTGTTACTGCAGTTACTAGCCCGCATTGGAGATAACACAAGATAACATTTTGATATCAATGATTTGGCTCCCTTCCACCACCCCTCTCCACGTGTTTGTGAGGCCCCCGGACAAGCACAGAACTAGACTTGGCCACTAAATGCTACAATATCCCAAGACAATACAGGCAGGCCAGAAATAGCCAGATCACCGCTTTAGGAGACCTCTCTGCAAACACCTTCATTATGTATGCAAGCTGTTTACAGAGGACTCCCTGCCCCGAGCAGGCACCCTGGCAAGCTGAATACTCACATGCCAAGCACTCTGCATTTGCATACTGGCTACCTCTTTGTCAATTCGGACTTAACTCAATCATGCTAAATTTTGACCTTTCCAAAGCTTTGTCCCGCGCCTGAAACTCATTGTTTTCCCCAAGTACGGAATAGCCTGCAGTTACACTTCTCCCTATAAAAACCCCTGATTCCGAGACCTTCCTTGGATCGCTTGGATCACTCTGGACTTCCATCCCGCCTTGCTGCCGCTTTATTTGGCGAGCTGTCCCCCAGTCCCACTGTTACCCTGTATGTGGGGGGTCCCGGGAGGGGCACCCAAATTACCAAATAAAAGCACAAGTTGGGGGAATTTAGCTTGAGCACTCTCTCGGCTGAACGAGAGGCAGGGTAACTTTAGCAAGGACCTTTCACCCAATGTATACAGCATCAGGCCAGAGAGCGGCTAGACAAGGTTTTCAGAGTAACAAACAATATTTTATTAAAGACAAGAAACACGCAAGACCAGACATAAACTAACTAACAGAGAAATAGAAATGGAGAGCTTTTGGGAAAGGCAATACGACACCTGGTCTCGTAGTCCTGGAGAGAAGAGGGGTTCCGGGAAAGAAAGCTCAGCATGGTTAGCTGAGGGGAGTTTCCTTAGACAACTGGCAGCAAGGCGGGATGGAAGTCCAAAGTAGTCCGAGGAGGTCCCAAAAGTGGGGACCTTTTATAGGGCGGAGTTTGCCTACAGGCTATGTCATGCTCGGTGAGAACAAAGGGGATTTGGAGTTGGACAAAGGAGTTGGAAAAGGTCAAGTTTTGCATGATTGGTTTAGCTTTTACTGACAATAGCGTGGCCGGTACATTGATGGCCCAACATAAAGAAGTGGCTTGGCTCTTGGCTGCTTGGCTTTGTGTAACTCCGAGCCGAGCAGAGCCGGTTTGCAGGGAGGTTTTTCCCTAAAGCAACGGAGAGGCTTAAAGTGCTTGCCTGAATGGGGTCTTGGAATGTACAGTCATTAACGGCCACGCCCGTACGTGCTCGTCCAGGAGGCCTCTGCAAACATGTGGAGTGGGGTGGCAGAGAAAGGTCAAGCAAAGGCCAAATTATTTGACATCAAAAGGATATCTAGTGCTCTCACCCGACATATCATAACCGTGATAACAATCCCCCCCCCAAATGGGAGATATTGGGACAATATTTATCATTTCTCCAATTAAACATTTAAAATCAAATTTAGAGCCGAATGTGGGGCTACTGCTCCAGGGTCATATCACTCCAAGGGTAAAGGGATTTGCAACATTACTAACTAATAAAAACAGTCCCTAACTAGCCAAAATCCTGAACCTAACTACACATATCCAAGCAAACACAGTATTGACAATGGCTGGATGGCAAATGACAATCAATAACAGCAATGACAATGAACGGTGGTCAATGAAACAGTCCTCCAGTAACTGGAAACAGCAAAACAGTAATGCAATATGAAAGTAGCAATGAAATACTGTGACACAGCGAGGTCGTATTGTAGCAAAGCAGGCAAAAGAAGCAGCAACGTGGAGAAGCGGGCAAAAGTAATGCTCGGTGTAAAACGGACAGTGGAATAATCCAACAAGCAAACAGTTCTGCGGAGTGCGGGCATTAGTCCAAAATGTACTAGAGCAGGAGTTCATGGTCCGGGGGAGGTGAGGTGCGAGCCAAAAGTCTCTGGGCACCCTCCCCTGGGTTACCGGAAAAGTTCGGAAAGTCCAAGTGGGTTGGAACTGCGGGAAAGAGAGACAGGAACAACCTGAATGCTGGCGAAATCTGGAATGCGGGCACGGATGCCAAAACCAAACAGGAAGGAGATCAAAATGTCCGGGTTTATAGTCCAAGCTAGCCGGGGCGCACTAGCTCTTAGCAAGATGCGGCTTGCAGGAGCAGCAAGTGGAGGAGTCCAAATGGTAGGGACTCGGTAGTCCGTGACGGAGAGTGGTGGGCAATTTGCAAAGTCCGTCAGGGAGCGGCTGGAATTGGGTCTCCAACTGCGGCAACGGGAACAAGAAGTCGTCTCGGGCTGGTCCCTCGACTGGAATGGTGGATGTTCGGCACACACACACCCTCGGTACCCCTCTCGGTCATTATTTTTGTTTTCTTAAGGTTCAGCTGCAAACCTGCCTTTGCACTTTCATTCCAAGTCTTTGCTATTTCCTGCTAGTGGAATGGTGCCATCTGTATGTCTTAAGTTGTCAATGTTCTTTCTGTCAGGGCACATGCCATCTCTGCCTGCCCAGGTGAGTCTTACTGTACCTGCCTTGCTGTGTTTCCTTCAGTGTTTTGTATCCTTTGATGTTTGGGCTTTGGGAGGGTGGAGCTGGGCCAGAGCATGGGAAATGAGCTCATTCCAAGAGGCTGATACAAGCTGTAGCGTGAGAACGGTAGGCAAGCAGAAAACAGCTGGGAGGGGCAAAGTGTTACCCTGACTTCTGGGGGTCCCATGAGGGACACCTTGATTTGCTCCAAGTTATAAAGGTTGGGGAAATTAATGCAGCACTGGCATTAGCAAAATGAGGGGCAGGGTAACCCAGTTGGATCTTTTACCCAACTTTACAGGGTCAGGCCAAGCAAAAAGCCAGACAAATGTACCAAGTAAATGAATTTTATTAAATGACTATAGTACCACGCACCAATGCACTCACTCACTCACTCACGCACACAAGGTCTATTGAGAAGAAAAAGAAGTAAAAAATGGATAGAGAGTATAGCAAATGGAATGTAGATGCGGTGATACTGCACCTATCATGAAGTATTTGTTCCAGGAAGCGGTAAGAAGAACAGAGCTCAGCGAAGAGATGGCCAAGGGGGATCAGTCAACTAACAGAGTGCCGGTCTGCTAGTGTGGTGGGGAGTTCTCCAAAGAGACCCTCAAAAACTAGGACTACTTATAGGGCAGAATGTACCTTGAGGGCAGGTCCTCTTCTGGGAACAACAACGGCCAAAACAAAGGAAGGAATGCCATACAATGGCAAGTGGGTTGCAGTATTGTTTCAAGTAGGGTTGCAGTCAGGTAGAGTTGCAGTATTGGTTTATGTAGATGGACCTCACCTTATAGGATTTTTCCAGAGTCAAAGTTGCTCAACCTGGGGAAAACACTAATCGCCTCAAGTTGGCTACTCTTGGCTGAGGGTCATTTATTTATTTGGATGTGTATAGCCTGAGGTCTCCTTGGACTATGTGACTGAGGATGTTTCTGGTCTTGACCTGTTTTTAGTTGTTCGACCTCTTTGCCTACATGCCCACCCGGTCAACCTCTCTAGCATGGCGGGCATATCTGATATCAAATTTATAGTCCCCAGAAGAGGGTATGCCAGTGGGGTAACAGAGGGGTGTGCAAAACAGTGAAACTGTCTGTTTATCTCCAGTTCTTGGAAGAATTCTGTCTGTGTGCTGAATGAATCTGTAATAAAAGCTTTCATAGAATCATAGAGCTGGAAGAGACCCCAGGGCCCATCGAGTTCAATTCCCTGCCATGCAGGAACACCCATCAAAGCACTCCCGACAGATGGCCATCCAGCCTCTCCTTAAAAAACCTCCAAAGAAGGAGGAGACTCTACCACACTCCAAGGCAGCCTATTCCACTGCTGGACAGCTCTGACCATCAGGAAGTTCTTCCTGAGGTTCAAGTGGAATCTCCTTTCCTGCAGCTTGAATCCATTGCTCCTTGTCTTGGTCTCTGGAGCAGCAGAAAACAAGCCCTCTCCTTCTTCTACATGGCATCCCTTCAAATATTTAAACATGGCTATCATGTCCCCTCTTAACCTTCTCTTCTGTAGACTAAACATCCCCAGCTCTCTAAGTCTATCCTCAGAGGGCTTCATGGCTTCCAGGCCCCTCACCATTTTGGTCGCCCTCCTCTGGACCTGCTACAGCTTGACCATGTCCTTCTTGAATTGGGGTGCCCAGAACTGGACACAGGATTCAAGATGGGGTCTAACCAAAGCAGAGTAGAGTGGTACTATTACCTGGGCACCATACTCCTATTGATGCAACCAATTGCAACCTATTGGCTGTCACACTACTGACTCATGTTCAGCTTGTGATCTACCAAGACTCCTAGATCTCTTTCACACTTTGTGGACTGACCATGAAAACTGCTTACTGAGTTAGTATAAGACCAGACATTACACCTTTCTCTGATTTTCCTGCTTCCTTCCTCCAAGTCTAATGCTGCTTTACATACGAAACATTCAGCATACTGTCCTAACAGTAGCCTCTTGTCCTGCATCCAGGTTACACATCAGGACTATCAAACAGTGTGGCACACACATTTCTTTAAAAGCAGTCTAAAGTTTCTCATGCTCTACACAACGAATGGCTTCGCTATGATCTATGAAGCACAGGCTGATTTTCTTTTGAAATTCTTTGGTGCGCTCCATTATCCGACATACGTTTGCAGTATTATCCCTAGTGGCTCTTCCTCTCTTGAACTCAGCTTCGATATCTGGCATCTCTCACTCCATATATGGTAGAAGTCCTTGTTGTAGAATTTGGTGCATTTGAGCATTGTATGATTCTATAGTTATTTTGCTTGCAATGCTCCTATGGTTATTGCCATGCCTGGTGTCCCCTTTCGTAAGGATTGGAATGTATATTGGAGATCTACAATCTGTGTGTCATTCCACATTTGTTGATAGATTTCAGTTAGAACTAGGCAGGTTCTGTTTCTAGGCAAGTTCTGTTTCTGTAGCTTGAAGTCATTCTATTGGAATGCCATATTCTCTGAGTGATTTATTTGTCCCATGTGCTCTGAGTGCATCTTCCACCTCACTTTCTAAAACTGGAGGTTCATCTTTAAGAGGGGACATGATAGTGATGTTTAAATATTGGAAGGAATGTCAAGCCTGTTTTCTGCTGCTCCAGGGACTAGGTCACTGTGGAGCAAAAGCTTCAAATTTCAGGAAAGGAGATTCCACCTAAACATTAGGAAGGACTTCCTGACACTAAGAGCAGTTTGACAGTGGAATACGCTGCCGGCTGGGCGTGTGGTGGAATCTCCCTCTCTGGAGCCTTTTAAACAGCGGCTGGCTGGCCACCTGCCAAGGGGAGAGCTTCAATGCCGCCTTCCTGCGTGGCAGAAATGGGGTTGGACTGGATTTGGCCCTGGGGGCTCTTCCAGCTCTCCCATTCTATGATTCCAGTGAAGAACCTCAGAGGAGAAAGTGCAAAAGGAGGACTGCCATTGAATGTTAAGAAGACAAAAATAATATGAAGATAATTTACATAGCTCGAAAGTTGGTCTTGTAATCATTGAAACAGCTAAAGACTTTGCATGCCTAGGTGCGGTCACTAATCCTAGTGGAAACTATATTCAAGAAATCAGAAGAAAGCTAAACCCCAGGAGAGCAGCCATGAAAGAACTAGGCAAGATCCTCAAGCGTAAAGGCGTATCACTGCGTAGACAAATCAGGCCCACGCGGGTCACAATATATCCCGTTTCTAAGTGTGGTTGTGAAACCTGACAGGAAGGACGTCACCTCGTCTGAAATGTGCAGGAGGGTGCCCTGGACTACTAAAAAGGTAAATGTTTGGGTCCAGGAGCAAATCAAGCCTAAACTCTCCCTTGTGGCGAAGATGACTAAACCGAGGCCGTCCTAGTTTAGGCACACCCTGAGGCAACGTGACTCGTTGGAAAAGGCAAGCATGCCGAGAAGGGTGGGAAGCAGCAGGGCAAAGAGGAAGACCCTGTGGTTGCGGTTGGTTGGTTGCTGCTGCTGCTGCTGCTGTTGTGTGCCTCCAAGTCACTTCTGACTTGGGTGACCCTACGGCAAAGATACCCTGGGGGTGTTCTTGGCAGAATGTGCTCAGAGGGGGTTTGCCATTGCCTTCCACTGAGAGTGAGAGAGTGTGACTTGCTCAAGGTCACCCGGTGGGTTGCCATGTCTGAGCAGGGATTCGAACCCTGGTCTTCAGAGTCCTAGTCCAACAGCCAAACCACTGAGCCGTTAAAATGATTGGTTCATCTTCAGAGAGTCCCCCCTAAATGGATCTGTCATCCTTTCATCACTTGTATACAGTCAACCCTCCACGTTTGTGTGTTTCACTTCTACAGATTTGATTACTCACGGATTACTTGCTGCCAGCTCTGCAGCTTCCCTGTGCCATTTTTAACAAGGACTGCAAGTCTGGTGAGACTGAGAAACTGCGAACGAGCCTTGTAAGTCCCCATTAAAAATGGTGTGGGGCGGCAGTGGAGGTGGCAGGAAGCCCCACCGGTCACCCGCTTCTGCCCTGTGAAGGAATCCATGGTGGGTTGGATACGGTGATCATACTTTCTTTTGTGTTAAATATGGTTTGGGAGAGCCGAGAGTTATTCATGGTTTTTCCACTTTTGTGGGGGGTCTGTGCCCCTAACCCTGGCAAATGTGGAGGGATGACCATATCGTTCCAGTGGTGTAGCTTGGCAGGAGCGGGGTAGGGGCGGGGGGGGTGGGGGCAGAGGCACAAGGGCAGGGCGACGGAGCACAGGGGCAGCAGGCAAGGAGTTGCAGCGCCCCCCCAAAATGCCACCCAGGGTGCACCCCCCCTTGCCCCCTGTGCCTATGCCACTGTATAGTTCTTCAGTGTATTGTTTCCGCCAGCTTTTTATTTGTTCTTGGCCAGGTGATGTGTTCCCCTGCTGGTAGTATAGTTTAAGGTTCCTTTTGGTTTAAGGTTCCCTTTGGTTTCTTAGATCTTGTGAAAGAGGTCTATTTTTCTCCCTTTCTGTTGTGAGCCTTTATTCCTCTGCATTAATTATTATAATAGTTCTCTGTCTGCCTGAGCACAAGTCGCTGAGCAGTTGCGTATCAGGGTTGTGACCCTATTTCTGTCACCTTTTCCCTCAGCTTCTTGTTTGGCCTTCAGAGTCTGACGAGTTTCATTTATCATCCATTGAGACTTCTTTATTTTTGGCTGCAGAGGGTGTCTTTTTGCACTTTTCCCTGAAAATATACATGGCTGTATTTCAGAGTTCCTCTGGCTCCTGGTCAATTAGGCTTCATAGAGCAAATCTATTTTTTTTTTTACATTATCTTCAAATTCTACTGGGATATTCTTCAAGTTGTATTTTGGCACATCGATCAGTTTAGCATTCCTTTTTAGCTTAACTCTACGTTTTGCTATTAGTAGTTCATGGTCTGTGACACAATCTGCTCCTGGTCTTGTTTTTGCACAGAGAATGGAGGTTCTCCATTTTTTGCTTCCAATGATGTAGTCTATTTGTTTTCTATATTGGTTATCAGGTGATGTCCACGTATACAGTCACTCCTTGGGTTGCTTGAAGAATATGTCTGTGATGAACAAACTTGTTGGCTTTGCAAAGTTCAGTCAGTTGCTTTCCTGTTTGGCAGGAGGCTGGACTGGATGGCCTCTGTGTTCTCTTCCAACTCTCTGATTCTATGACTCTATGCTTCATTTGTTGCTCCTAGGCCAAATTTTCCTGGAATCTTTGATTCTGCTCTGTTTCCTACTTTTGCATCCCAGTTGCCTCCGATTTACAAGTTCTGGTTTGGTGTGTGATCAATCTCCTTCTGGATTCCTCCATGAAATCTTTCAATTTCTTCTTCTTCTGCCCCTGGAGGTAGAGCACAAATCTGGTTTATGGTTATAATGATGGGCTTTCATGAAGTCTGATTGGTTTTATTCAGTCAGACTTTGTATTCTACCTTTTGAGTGCTTTTGCTGCCTCTCTCGTCAGTATCAAATTAGATTTTCATTTCCTGGGCAAAACACTGTGTAATTATCTGACGCAACATGTCCCATTCCTATGTCCACTTTAGCTCGCCCACCCCAAGTGTTGCAGCGTTTTTAACATTCCATTTTTTGTTTCTGTCAGGCTTCCCCTGATTCATGCTTCTCACATTTCACATTCCTATTAAGTGTTCTGCAGCTTTACGGTTTCCTTTTACCTGGAGCACCTCAACAGCTAAATGTCCTTTCAGCTTGAGTCCAATCATGTCATTAGCCACAGAACTACCCATAGTTTCCCTCTGCTCTTCCCTTGTAGCTCGTTGAGTACCATCCAACCTGGGAGTCTCATCTTCCTTGCTTCATTTTGGACTCTCTCATCATAGGATTTTCATAATAAAAGACATTCAAGGGGGCTTACTGTGCCTCCTTCGCCCTCCACTCCTCCTGCTGCCCAGTGGCTGTTTGGCCCACTGAGCCTGGCTCCTTGACAAAGGCCCGTCTGCCATGGGAGACCCTACCAGCAGCACTGATGCCATCAGCATTGTCTCCTGCCCCCCCCCGGAGCATGCAGTACCACCACTGTGGAAAGGCAATGCCACTGGAGGCCATAAACCAGGATGCTTCAAGTGCCCATAGAGTCGTGAAGGAAAGAGCCAAGAAGTAGGGAATGTGCTGGAATAAGGTTTCCTGTGCTGGAAAGCAAGAGAGCCAGCGTGGAGCCATGGCTCTGGGGATCAGGGTTCACGTTCCCACTCAGCCCTGGAAAGCCACTGGGTAACCTTGGGCAAGTCCACCTGAACCTCGGGAAGAACTTCCTGATGGTCAGAACCATTTGACAATAGAATCTGCTGCTCCTGCCTCCGTGGAGTGTGGCGGAGTCTCCTCCTCCTTTGGTGGCCATTTGCTGGAGAAGTTTTGAGCATGTGTTCCTGCATGGCAGAAGGGGGTTGGAATCCATGGCTGTTGTGGCCTCTTCCAACCGTGTGATTCTATGATTCTAAGTCATGCTTTCTCGGCCTCAGAAGAAGGCAAGGGTAAAACCCCCTCTGAACAAATCTTGTCAAGCAGAACCCCATAATAGGTTTGCCTTAGGGCCAGACGTGACTTGAAGGCACGTGACGACAACAATGTCGGAGGCATATGGAAGGCTAAACACATCAGTGCTCTTTCATCAATAATTCTTTAACCAGACTCAGATCTGTGACATGCCCTGAATGTCAACAATACAGGATTGTCTTTCTTGGTGTCCATAATTTAGCAGCTTTTTGTGCTGCAAGGCTTTGAACAGCTACAATTTTAAGACAATCAACATGTTATAAAGAGGGAAAGCAGGAATAGTTTGAGCTGCCTTCCACTTGAAAACTGCTGATATTTCTTGAGAGTATAGACCTGTTAAACATTAAATGACCATTTCATTTATATGAAAACGAACGCGTACTGTTATCCCACACTGAAGCCTCGTGTGAGGCCTTACTCTTGCTTGGTGTTGCGCTGTGCTTTCAATGGCAAAGGAAGCAAAGGCCAGCCTGGTCTCTGAATGAGCTCAGCTTCAGCAACTGACCCCCGAGATCCCACACTGCTTCTGAGGAACAGCAGTGTTACACTGCTCTTAGACAAAGTACCTGCGCAGCGCAAGGTCAGTGCAGCGGTGAGCCTTGCACATGGCCGACCACCTCACCTGACAGGCAGGATGCCACCCTACCCCCAATTTGCAGCAGGGGGCTCAGGAGGAGGAGGAGGAACAGCTTTGAGGGGCCACAAGCATTCAGGAGCCACAAGCATTAAGCAAGGACACCAAGGACCTGGGAGTGGGGCAGAACCTACAGCTCTCCAAAGGCCTTCTTGACCCCAGAATGAGGCCAAGCCTCCCTGCGTTTGCCTGGAAGGGGACCCAGAAGTCCTTGGCTTGCTACAGCAGAGGGAGGGGAAGTCAAAGGAGGACCTGGGAGTCAAAGAAGGGCTGGGGGAGGGAGGGGGGAGCCGGGGAGGGGCACCATAAAAGAGGCAGATCCTCAACTGAGGCCAAAGAGAGGGCAGGAGGAGACCTCCAGACTCCAGGGAGGGAACCAGACCATCCAGCCATCCGCAGGGACCGCCCCCCAGGCAGCCAAGAGTAGCAGCAAAGGCAAAAAGGGACCACAAGTCACAAAATCCATACAAAAAAAGCCATACAAAAAAAGAGAGAGCAGGCAACTGGCAGGAGCAGGGGGTGTGGAACTCTGTTAGTCTGACTGTCCCTGAAAGTGGGCCACCCTCTCCAGGGACAGCCCAGCCCCCCCCGTCGGACCACACAGAGAGGCAAGGGGGTCCATCCCAAGAAACCTCCCCCCGCACCCGCAGTGCCCAGACAACCTCTTTGGACGGGCAGGAAGAGGGCGGCCGGTTTCCTCCGCTTGGGCGACGGGGAAGCCCCTCAGGGCCACGGAGAGCTCCAGGGGCCCGCAGGAGGGGGGCTAGCCGGGAGGTCTCCGTCTATGCGCGGGGGGGTTGTGAGGGTTCAGCTAGAAGCCTTGGGGGGGTGACTTCACACACCCCGAGTCACCGAGTGAAGCAACGCTGGCGCCGGAGCCCCTCCGGGCTGGGGTCGGGGCTCCCCGCCCACAGACCCAAACGGAATCGGGGAGATGTTCAAAGGAGACGCTCAAGGGCCCCCGAGGCAGGGGACTCCGGCGGAAACCTCCGAGGAGGGGGGGTGCCTGACCGACCGTGAGCCCGAAGAGCTGGCGTGGGAGCCCGGCTGGGGCCGGCGGGAGACGGCGGCCCCGAGGCTGAGGCACCCGGGAGGAGCCCCTCGAAAGGCGCGTAAAACTCTCCAGCTCCCCCGCACTGCACAGGATCCGGGTCCCCTCGGCACCAACCTTCGGACCCGGGACTCCGTCCGTGGGAGAGGAGGGAGGCGGCTAAGGAGGATCAAGGCGCGCTAAGCGGGCCCTGCGGACGCAGCCACCGAGCGAGGAACGGCTGCGACGGCGCCTCGCGCGGCCCGCTCCCGTTGGGACCACCGGGCAGGGACGCCCAGGCCCACCCGCCGCTCCGGTTGCCTCCCGGGCGCGGTCTCCCCCTCGCCCCCGTCCTGAGCTTCCTCGCGGGGGGGGGCGCACGGCCGGGGGCAGCGGAGGACCCGCGGCCCCCCTTGAAGACGTCCTTCCCCGACAGCCCCGGGGACGGCGCGGAGCGGGGCGCGGAACCGGGGGCAGGAGGCCCCGCAGGGCCCGCTCCGCGAAGGCGGCCGCTGCCTGCTCCAGGGGGCGGCCGGGGGAGCGGCGGGGCCTCGGCCCGTCCCGGGCAGGTGGAGGAAGGGCGGCAGAGGGGCCTCCCCGCCCTGTGCCGCGGCCGAGTCCTGGCCCCGTCCCTTCGGCAAACAAGACGGTTGCTCAACGGCGGGCCTTTCCCGCTCCGGAGAGGGGCGGGCCCTCCTCCCCCGCCCCCGCCCGCGGCGCAGAGGCCGGGGAAGGGAGGGAGGGAGGAGGAAGGCTCTCCCGGCGCACCCGCGGGCCACTCGGCCCCCGCCCCCTCTCCGGGGAGCCTCCTTCGGCGTCCCCCGACTGACCAGGAACAAGGAACCGGGAAGGGGAGGCGCTGCCGAGGGTTCCCCGCTCGCTCCGGCCGGCCGGCCGGGACCGGAGGTGGGCGGGGAGGGGTGGCCTTCCTTCTCGGAAAGCGCCTCGAGGGCGCGGGTTGCGCAACGGGCCCTCCAGGCGGCTCCTCCCGGCAGCCGTGCCAGTGAGACCCGCGCGCAGCAGCCCCCGGAGCGTCCGCCGCCCCCATGGAGCCCTCGGAGCCCCCGGTAAGTCCGGCCGCCGGCCCGGGAAGGAGCGGGCGGGGGCGCGGGGCCACCCTCCCTCCTCTGCTTCTTGGACGGGGCGGGCGGAGGAGGCGCCTGCCTTCCCGAGGAGCCGGGAAGGCCGGCGCGGGGAATCGACGGGTGGGCGAAGAGGGCGGCCCGCAACCCTTTTCTTTAGCGGTGGGGGGGCGCCCGAAACCGGGGCTCCTACGCTGAGGTCCCCGCCTCCGAGGTGACTTCGGGACCCTCCGCCTTGTTTCCAAAGGGGCGGCGGCTCTGTTTCCGCGGGGCAGGGAGGGGAAGGTCCTTTGAGAGACGTCCCTGGAGAGCTTGGGTGGCTGGGCGAAGGGAGAGGGGTCGTCGGGGGACCTTTCAGCCCCCAAAGCCGGGGAAGACACCCCGCCCTCCGGGCATCCGCGCACGCTCAGTGAGCTCTCAGGCACTCGCTGCCGACCAGCGGAGGGGCCGCGCCCTGCCTGCCCCCCGCCCGGGCCCCGAGAGCCGGGGATGCCCTCCGTGTGTCTGAGCCGGGCGCGCGCGTGCGCGAACCGCCTCGGATACCACCCGCGGGACGACCCCCGAGGCCCTTCCAGCTCGGCGGCTCAGGGATGGCGCTCGCACCCTGGGAGCCAAAGTTCGCGAGCTGTGGCAACCGAAAGGAGCAAGTTCTGATCGCCAAAGGTAGCCAAAGCCCTCTCCGGCTCCATCCTCCTGCGTCCTGGGTCAGAAGGGCGGCCGAGCCAGGACGCAGAAGGGACCCAACGCGGCTCAGGAAATGTGGGGCAGGGATGGGAGCTAGGGGAGCACTGGGAGGCGCCCCACACCAAGAGGACCGCTCCCTTCCCACCCCGTTTATCCCTCAAAGTTTCCTGGTATCGTCCCCTCGGCGAGAAGCGGCTGCCCCTTTGGCTCTCCAGCCCGGTGGCCCCTTCTGCCTCGCAGCCGCCCCAGCTCCCAGGGTCTCAGAGGCCATACGCGAGGGCCTCTGTACAAGCCGGAGAGGGCGCTGGTCCGGGGCCCCGAGGGCCCCTTTGGGGGTTTCCTGACCCCATCCTGGCTCCTGGAAGGGAGGAGCCCCCCGGTGTCCCCCTCCCGACTGGAGGAAATGAGTAGCTGGTCCAGAGCCAAGAATGCCCCCGCCCTCTTTCCCTTCCCCCGTTTCGGTCTCCTGCTGCGCCCGACCCCGTCCCTCTTCGCTAGAGGATCCCGTGCGGCTGATGAAGCGCAAGGCCCGAGAAAGCCTCCCGGAGCGCCCGCGTTGGCAGAAGGGCAGGATAGGAACGAGTAAAGAAGCCAGAGCAGTGAGGAGACGCTTCCTCCCAACGACATTCATTTGCCCCAATTTCCAGCCCCCGCCCTCTCAGCCAGGGACCCCAGGACTTCTGCTTTTGGGGTGGGATAAAGAGCAGCCGCGCCCCGCCTTTTTCATCAGAGCCTCTCCCCACGTTCCCCGGGGGCCCTCTGTCCGCCCGTGCAGCCTGTTTCAGGGGGAAGCGCCTCGTCCAACAGGAGCGCAACTTCGGCCAGTTTCTGAGCTCGGGGGTCTCGTCCGGGAGGCTCCGCTGCAGGCCTTCCCTCCTCCCCGGTGACCCCCAGCGCGGCGGCGGCGGGGGAGCAGAATGACAGGAGGCCAGTGGGGCCGGTTGCCAGGGCGAGGCGAGGGAGGGAGGGAGGGGGCGGGCTGGCCAAGTGGCTCAAGAGGGCCGCCAGGGACGGAGCGGGCCCAGGGGCGCGGCCTTCCTTCTCCCTCAAGAGCTCTCGCCGGCCGGGAGAGAGACGCGCACCCCGCAGGAGGAGCACCCGCGTCCGCTCGCACTACCTCACACGCACCTCTCGCCTGAGCCCCCGCGTGCCCCTCCCCGGCCCCCCGCGCTGGCTTCGGAGGCGGCGGGATCGCAGAGCCCCGAGACGGAACGGGGGGGGGGCTCCGGTCTCATGAAAAGAGACCCCTGACTCACTCCCCTTTCCGGCGGCCCCCGAGCAGCCCTCCTGCTCGCTTTCCGCCGCAGAGCCGCGCAGGGGGCTTGGCTCGGGGACCCCCGGCCGTCTGCCCTGGGGTGTGTGGGGGGAGCCTGCCCCCGATGCCTACCGGGGGAGCCCTGCCCGCTCGAAAGCTCTCTCGCGCCGCAGGAGGGGAGGGGAGGGCAACCTCTGGCCCACGGGCCTCACCGAGCGGCCCGTCAGTAGCCCCGGCCCTGCCCAGGGGAGGTCTGGCTGGTACCTCCCCCCAAACCCCACCTGACTAGATCGCCGATCCCTTAGCTGGGGCGCGCGTGTCCGTCCCGTCCCTCCGCTTCCCACCCGCCTCACCGCCCCGCTTCTGCCGGGAGACGGTGTTGCGCAGGAGGCAGCTGAAGCCGCTTCCTCCTCCTCCTCCTCCTCCTTCCTCTTCGCCGTTCCCGCTTCCTCATCTGCGCGAAAATAGGGAACAGGAGGGTTACAGCATTGAGCGGAACCCCGGTTGGGGACGTGAATGGCCGCGACCCCCCCCCCCCGCACGGCTTCTGTAAATGCCCCAACTCGCACAGTGCCATAATCGGGGAAGCGTCCTCCTCGAGGGGAAAAATCCTTGCCGCCCCGAGAACCCATTCAACAAATGAGCAATGACAGAAAAGGGCCACAAGAAACCCACACGCACGTAGCGTTCTGCGTCCCGAGAGAATCTACGGCTCACCCCAAATGGCACATTCCACACCCGGGGGCGTCCCCTTTCGCTCCGCGGGGCACATTCAAACGTGCCCGCCTCTGCCGGCGAAGTCCCTCGGGACCCGCACCGCCAAGCCGGCCCGGGCCGACCCGCATGCCTGGCCCTCTCCTCCCGGGAACGGGTTTCTGCCCGGCAGGCTGCCCGTGCGCCCCGGGCTCTCCCTTCCGCGGGGCTGGCAATCCTTTTCCTCCCGGGGCGCCGGAGAGCGGTGCCGCGGGTGCGGTGCCCGGTGGGCGCAGCGCCCCCTCGCTTTCCCGGAGCCTCTTCGGGGACCGGCGGCGCCTCGGCTGAGCCGGAAGGGCTCCCGGGGACTGGGGCGCGGCCCGGGGCGAGCGAGCCTGGCGCCAGTCCCCGCGGGGGCCGGGCAGCTTGCAGGGCCCTGGCGGTGGCGGCCCCGCCGCTGTTCTCCCTCTTTCGGTCCTTTCTCCCATCACGAGGAAACCCAGGCAGGGGGCAGAGCTCTTCCGGGGGAGGAAGCCGCGAGAGCCGCTTCCCGTGGGAACTCCCCGATGCGTGCGGGACGCTCACCGGCGCCCCTCCGGCCGGGGGCCCCACGGAGAGATCGGGGGGCACTGCCCGATCTCGGGCAGTTTGCGAGAGGGAGACAGAGAGGGAGGCGCCGAAGGGCGGCAGGGCCCGACCGGGGCCAGGAAGGACGGGCCCGCCTGACCGCCGCTCTTCTCTCCCTTCCAGCGCCAGCCGGGGAGCCTCCCGGCGCCGGCCCCCGCCGGCCCCACGTGGAACGGCAGCACCAGCTGCTCGGAGAGCGCCGACTTCCAGTACCTGCTCTTCCCCGCGGTCTACAGCCTGGTCTTCGTCCTGGGCCTGGCCGGGAACCTGTTCGTCCTGGGCTACTTCCTCCGGACCAAGTCGGCCGCCCAGCCGGCCAACGTCTTCCTGGCGAACCTGGCCGCCCTGGACCTGCTCTTCGTGCTGACCCTGCCCTTCCGCGTCGCCTACCACGCGCTGCGCAACGACTGGGTCTTCGGCGAGGCCCTCTGCAAGCTGACCGGCTGCCTCTTCTTCTCCAACCTCTACGGCAGCTCCCTCTTCCTGGCCCTCATCTGCCTGGAGCGCTACGTGGCCGTCGTCCACCCGCTGCGGCACCTCCGGCTCCGGCGGCTCCGCTACCGCGGGGGCGCCGCCCTGGCCGTGTGGGCGCTGCTGGCCGCCGCCGCCCTCTACCTGGCCCTGCGCGGGCCGCTGACCAGCCCCTTCGCCGACGGCCGCACCGCCTGCCTGGAGAACTTCTCCTCCCGCTCCTGGAAGGGCCGCATCTCGGGCGTCAGCCTCTTCGCCGCCGCGGTGGGCTTCCTGCTGCCCCTCGCCCTCATCTGCGTCTGCTACCCGCTGATCGCCTGGCGGCTGCTGGCCTCCCCGGGCCTCCAGCCGGGATCCCGCGCCGCGAGGCGCAAGGCGCTGCGGACGGTGCTGGTGGTCCTGGGGGTCTTCCTCGTCTGCTTCGCCCCCTACCACCTGGTGCAGCTGGTCCACACCCTCGGCCGCGTGGGCCTGCTGGGGGACTGCCGCCTCCTGCGGGGCACCTACGCGGCCCGGCGCGTCACCATGGCGCTCACCAGCCTCAACGCCTGCCTGGACCCCCTGGTCTACTACTTCGCGGCGGAGCGCTTCGCCTGGCGGCCCGGCCGGTGCGGGGGCTGCTGCCGCCCCGCGGAGCGGCCCCCGAGGCCTCTGTGGCTGCGCAGGCTGGCCCCCGGCGCCACCAGCAGGGGCTCCTCCTCGCTCTCCGGAGGGGAGACCGCCGCCTCCGGCCCGGGGCAGTGAGGGGTGTGCCCCCTGCCCCCCGGCCCCCCGCGTGCAGCGGGAGCGGCCTCAGCTTTCCCTGCCGCGCCTCGCTTTGTCTCTGCTTGTGCCTCGGTGTGTGTCCGGTGCGAGAGGAGGCCCAAGGATGGAGAAAGGGGGACAGTGCGGCACACCGTTGCCGTGCTCCCCGTTATCCCCCCTCGCAGGCCTTCTCAGCCCGCATGCAAAGGCCTGCGCTGCAGGGAGAGCCCACCAGGCAGAGAGCACCCAGGGGCCCCGGAGGGTGTTGGCGCTGAGAAGCGGGCAAGGGCTCCGTGCGCCTTCCCTCGTGTCCTTCTCCTGGATGAGACTCCTGCACGCCATTTCACATGCGCTTGAAACTGCTGGGAAGGCCTGCCTGGAGTCTGGAGGTTTGGAACCATCTGCGTGCTGAGGACACCCGGCGGTCTTCTCCTTCTCATCTAAATCCAAGGAAGCTCACTGAGTTCTGAACAAACACCTGGCATCAGTCATAGACCAGGTGAGGGTGCATGAATTGGTGTCCAGCCCCGACAAGAAGACAGAAGCGATCCTGATCACTCCAAGGGCGGATTGCGGAATGGGGAATCAAGATGGGGATGTACGCCTTGATTTGGGTTTACTTGCAGCCTCCTTGGAGTCAGTCCTCAACTTGGGTGCCCAGGTTTTGGCAGTGCCCAGGAGCGCCTTTGCGGAGGTGGAAGGAGCATGCCAGCTGTTCCTATTCCTCCAGCTGTCTGAGCCGGCCCTGGTGATGCGTGCCCTAATGACACCCTGTTGGGATTGCTGGGATGTGCTCCAGCTGCGGCCGCCTTCGAAAATGGCTCACAAACCACAACGAGTCCAAAGAGCTGCGTCCAGACTGTGGGATGGGGCTGGCCTTCTGCCCTTCTAACGACAGCTTCTCGGGCTGCTGGTCATGCTCTATAAAGCCTGTACCTCTCAGGTTCGGGCTCTCTGAAGGACTGTCATCTCCCACACGGCCCTCTGACTCCCGCCACCTTCAGACAGGAGGAGGCCTTCATGATGGTCTCTCCTAGTTTGTGGAGCTGTCTTTCAAGGGAGGCTGCTTTCCTTTCAATGGCAGGGAATAACCACTGTCTTCAGGCAGGCTTTTGGCCAGTCGGCTGGGCGGCTGCTACAGGACAAGCTTGTAATGGGGAGCACCACCCTCTCTTACTCATGCTATAAAAACTGCTTTTGAGACAGTTTTTTAAAACAACAGTATTTTAATATTATTACTTACTGCTTCTTGTGACTTGTACCCATTAAAAATCCTGTTCTGAACTGCCTTCAGTGCCCGTTTCACAGTAAAGGTGGGCAATAAATCAAATAAACAAAATCAGATTGCTAAAATCAGGGCAATCTCCCCCTCCTCATTTCTTAAGGCGGTGATGGTGCTTCCTCATTTGTACGCAGCTGTTTACATTCATTGTCAGTTTGCTTGGCTTTCTTACATGGTAAAGATATTATATATAATTAAAGCAATGGCTCATGTTTTAAAATTTGTCCTTCTTACTTAAATTTCTTAAGCAGAACAGCCATGTGGAGGTGAAATAGGATGACCTCAAAGGAGGAGGGCATTTGGGGTAAAAAAATAATTATAATAACTAAAAAATGAATGAGAAAAAGAAGGAAAGAAACTGGGCTGGGGGGCTATGCCTTTCTCTAAGGTCTGCAGCCCCTCCCCCTTGAGGAGCTGCCCCCACCCCACCCCATGGTAGATCTGGTTTGCTTGGACTTTGTTGCTGCAACCCCTTCCTGGCAAAGGAGCCAGGCCAGTCCTACAGTTGGAAAAGACCCCTAAGGACCATCCAATCCAACCCCATTCTGTCATGCAGGAAGACACAGTCAAAGCTCTCCCTTTGACAGATGGCCATCCAGCCTCTATGTAAAAACCTCCAAAGAGGGAAGAGACTCCACCGCACTCCACTGAGGCAGCAGCAGATTCCACTGCCGGACAGCTCTGGCCGTCAAGAAGTTCTTCCTGACTTTTAGATGGAATCTCGTTTTCCTGTAGTTTGAAGCTATTGCTCCATGCCTTAGTCTCTGGGACAGCAGAAAACAAACTTGCTCCAACATGACATTCCTTCAAATATTTAAACATGGCTATCCTGTCCCCTCTTAACCTCCTTTTCTCCAGGCTAAACATCTCCAGCTCCCTAGACTGTTTCTCAGAGAGCTTCATGGTTTCCAGGCCTTCTACAAGTTTGGTTGCCCTCTTCTGGACACATTCCAGGTGTCCAGAACTGGACACAGGGTTCAGGTAGGGTCTGACCAAAGCAGAATAGAGTGGGACTATCACTTGCCTTGGCACTACACTCTTATTGATGCTGCCCAGAATCGCGTTGGCCTTTTTAGCTGCCACAAGACACTGTTGTCCTGCATTCAGCTTATGGTCTACTAAAACTCTTAGATCCTTTTCACACTGGATCAATTCTTCTTAGCTACATTCGGGACAGCACTAGGGATAATGGCTAGTGGGTTTTACGGCCATCAGGCAATAAGACTTACACGTATAACAGAGGAATCGCTGCGCGCTGCCAGATGACGCTAAAATACGCCAGCTAATTAACAAAATTAATGGGAAAAAATAGAGATGTAACCTAAACCAAATCACCACGCAACCTTATACCGCCTTCAGGCTGCTCACGGTCTCGTCGCTTCTCCTCCCAGTCCCAGGCCGGAGAATCTCTGCTTTTCCTTCCCACCGCCTGGCCCTTCCCGACAGACCAGCAGCCCCCTCCCCCTCCCCTCCTCTGGGCTCCCCCCTCCAGTCCCAGCCCCCCTTCCGCCTCCCTCCGCGGGAGCCCGGGGGTCCCAGGTCCCCCTGGAGGCCCCCGAGCCCCCCTCCCCCCTCTCCGCGGCCGCCGCCCCCCCCCCAGCGGCGCCCTCCGCCCCCGGCCGCGGCCTCTCCCCCTCCTCCGCTTCGCCCGGCCCCTCCCTCTCGCCCCGCTTCTCGCCCCCGTTGGAGCCCCCGCTGCCCGCCCGCCCTCGCCGCCCCTGCCGCCGCCCCTCTCCCGGCGCGGCCAGCGTTGCGGGGGCCGGAGGGGAGTCGGGGGCCGGCCCGCCTGGGCGAGCCCCCCGCGACCCCTGTTGGTGGGCCACAGACGCCTAAAAAGCCTCCGCGAAAACAAAACTTCGGGACAGCGAGTCCTCATTTCTATGTGAATAATGAAAGGAGAGACCCCAAAGGAAAAAGTACCGCCCTCGCACTACATAACGCTACAAAATAATACAAAAGAAAACATACTACAAAATGAACTATACCAAACAGTGAGTGGTATTCCAACGGTAACAACTAATTCCATCCTAAACCAAATTTAAGGTCTATGCTTGTTGCCACCAATAAGACCTCGTTTTGTGGATCTGCAAAAAAAAGGAAGCAGCAGGGAGTAGGAATAAATGAACGGTTCTCTAGGTCTTTTTTTCCTGCTCGAAAAGCACAGTTTATTGTTGTTGCAGCCTGTCTTCACGTTGTTTCCAGGGCACACCTATCGTGGGGTTTCCTGGAGCTGAGCAAAGGGGGATCGAACCCGGGGGGCCAGGGTGGCAGCACACAGAGCAGTGGACTGAGAGGGTGGTCCTGCCCAACAGCCAAGCTCAACGCCTGACCGCTCTCCCCCATCCGCTAATCTGAAGTACCACCTCTGCCCCAAAATCCTTGTATCAAATATGTCTGACAAATTCCAAAGGGAGCCCCTTCCTCTCCAAAGCCTCCCACCTAAAGTTGTGATAGAGGCAGTCAAAGGCTTTTCTCTGATCCGGTAGCAACAGTTTATCCTCCAGCCTCCCTGTTTGGGCTCAGTGGAAGACCTCTCTGACAAACCCAGAGATGCGTTGAAAACCCAAAACAATTTTGAATGCCAATTTCACTAATCTGTTATTTTAATTTTTTTGCCAAAATCCATAATCAACATTACTTAATTGGGTGCCTCCTAGAGAAAAAAAAATACCTTCATAGAAGGACTCTCTAGATAAGAATGTATTTATAACCCTGGTGTGGCAGGGTTATACCTGGCAAAGGACCACTTTTGCTCTTTACAAGAAAAAAGACCAGCTAAGTCCATCAGGTTCAGGGGCCGATTTGCTCTCTCCTTGAATGGTCACCTGCCTGACCTCTTCCTCTCTCCTTGGGGCTACCAGGTTTTCCCTGTTCTCTTCTGCCAGACCTTCACACCCACTTGCCAAAAGCCCTTGTGCAAACTTAGCAAAAAACGCTGTTTCCTCATTAATGTGCCGACCTGCATATCATAGAATCACAGAATCATAGAAATGTAGAGTTGGAAGAGACCACACAGGCCATCCAGTCCAACCCCCTTCTGCCATGCAGGAACACCCTCAAAGCACTCCCTTGGACAGATGGCCATCCACACTTTCCAGATTCTGGGCCCCTCTGCAGTAGAGAGGTTGTGGCCATTGCAGTGAGCTGCTGCCTTGCCTCTCTTGGGCCAAGCCCGCCATTAACGAGGCCACTCTGTTCCTTTTGGTGCCTCAGAAGTTGAAGACGGGAAGGTCATTGCGGTCACCAGCTCGGACGCCATGGTGACCCCGCGCCAGCGCTCCTCTGTCTTTGAGAAGGTCTCCAGCGCCCTGTCCAGAGTCTCCTCCCGGACGTCTATCAGCAACCTGGCCCAGTCTGCCTCAGGCCACAAGAAGGCCGCTGGGGACAAGCCATCCCAACCCCCAGAGTTTCTTCTTCTTTGTGTCACTGAAATAAATAAATATTTTTCTTAGACACCCCTGGGGTCCCTTCAGCCTTCTGGTTGGGATGCTGGCACCATTGACATATGATGGGCTGGGCACCACCCGGCAGGGGGTGGCTGACTGCATTGGGTTCCTGCTGAGCCTCCAAGGTGAGTTCGGTGATTGATTGAGAGACAGAGATTGTCCAAAAGTTTACATCAGAGACGGTCAGTCGCCAAGCCAGGGCAAACCTGAGATGGAGGGATGAGGCCATAGGAGGTGGGGCCTGGTGGTCTTAGAAGGAGCCAGCCCAGGTGAGCATGATACCTTGAGCGTCCTCTGCAGATGCTCAGGATGTGCCATTGAGGTAAAAAACACAAACAGCTACACATTCCCCTGTGGGGCAGCTCTTTGCCCAGATATTCCTCCCTTTCCTCTTGAGACCTGAAGAAGAGGGTCCAGGTTCTGAGATCTGGCAACCCTGAGGGCACCCAGGCTGAGTCCAGGGAGCATAAAAATGAGGAGGAGGAAGAAGAAGGGAGAGGGAAGGGAGGAGAAGGGATGAGCACCACCCAAGCTGAGTATGTTTGCTTTGGAGAAGAGGAGACTGAGAGGAGGTGAGGAGACCTGTCTTTAATTACCTGGAGGGATGTCACGTAGAAGGTGGAGTTGCCTTCTTTTCTGCAGATCCAGAGACTCGAACATCTCTCGAATGGGGCAGGCTGGGTCCTGCACGTGGTCTGTGGCCACGCTGTCTCAGGGAATCTGGGTGTTGAAATCCCCCAAAGCTGATTTTCCAGGATTCCAGCTGAAGCAAGAGGGTCCGGAAGGGACCCTGGGCGCTGGTGCCCAGGGATGCCAGTGCTAATGGGCAGGCTGTTAAAGGTACCTCCCTCTTGTCTGTGCTGCATAGGGCAGGATTTGGGTCACCCCCACCCTCTTTGCTGTGAAGGTTACCCCAGAAGTTCGAAGGTGAGGAACGGCGGCTGTGCTGCATCCGGCAGGATCTCCTCTGCAAGAGTGCCAGGAGGGTGCTGGCTGCCTCTCACCAGCTGGCCAAGGTACCAGATTCTGGAGGGCCTCGGAGGGCAGGAAGGCATCTCTGGGCAAAACCTAGGCCAGGTCCCCCATCACATCTCCTGAACCCCCCCTGGGCCACTAACACAAGCAGGGGTCACGCACGGATTGGAATGACAGTGCCCCTTCCGTCCTCAGGTAGCCAGCCAGGCCTTGCCCCCAAGGAGACCCTGCCCTTCCTCCAGGCCTTGGTGGAGCAACTGGGGGCCTTCAGCACCACCTGTGACCAGGCCACCCTCCTGTGGTTCAAGGTGGCCGTGAGGGGACGGGGAATGGACCTGAGGGACAAGGTGAGGCTGGATTGGGGAGGGATTAGGGTCTCTGGGAACTGGAGGTTGGGGAGAAGGCCTGGAGGTGAGAGGTCATCCTTGGAGACCCCTGGTGCTGGGCGTCACCTGGGAAATCAGAGCACGCCAATGTTTAGACTTCCACTCACAGGACTAGAAACTTGATCTTTGCTTTAAAGCTGTAAACTGCTTGAAAATTTGTCCATTTGCGTTGGGATTATTTTATTTTTTTTTTTTGCCACAAGTTGGACCTGCGTCTCCTATAATCTCTTCCCGTCAGCCATGGTGGATGGGACTTCTGGGATTTGGTATCCTGATCTCCCAGAAGGGCCAGTCTCCTCCAGTGCCCCCGCCGCCCATTGCACAGCGCTGTCCAGCAATGGCAGCAAAAGTTGTATCGGGTTATGCAGTTCGCTGTGGTATGAATATGTGGGGAATGAAGGGTATAAGTTCCCCAGACTTTTTCACCCCCTGCCTCCTCCCCCCCTTCCCAGGTTTGTGACCTGGTGGGCATCATTGGGTCCCGGGCTCAGCGCTCCGAGGAGCCCGACCGCGGCGCTGCCTGTCTGGCACCATCTGCCTGTTGGCTGAGCATCACCGCAGGGCCGTCGGTACCCCCCTCCTTCCACAGCCCCTGCTCCCCCCGAGGTGCGTCTTTGACCGAGGGCCGGCTCTACTGTCAGGCGGAGGGAGATGATTCCTCAAGCAGCCAGTTTCCAGGGTAGAAGATTTTAATTGAATTTATCCTGACTCTTGGAGTGTGTTTTTTTCATCACTTCTTTTCACCACCACCAGCTGGTGGGCTTTTCTGCCTGCCAAGCATCTTGTTTTGACGTTGGCAGAGGGTATGCACACCTCATTTTTCTCCTCTGCCTCAGGCAGCAAAAATTCTGGGCACGGCCCAACCTTTGGCGCATGGGCTGGAGGAGGAGAGTGTGTCTCCCCCTGCAAAATTTCATTCTGAAAACTTTTGGGCTTGTTATTCCTCCAAGCTTCCACTTGGCGGCCTCCAGATGTGTTGGGCTGCCTCTCCCAGAATCTACCACATCTGGAGGCCAGAAGTGTGCGGAGGGGACAAAGCCCCAGTTACCCCCAGAGGCAAGCAGTGGCACCTGGGTGTCAATGACTACACACCCCATGATCCCCAACCATTGGCAAAGCTGGATGGAAAGGATGGGAACTTGAATCCGACAGTAAGCGGGCCGTTCCCAGCAGGGCGAGGAAGGAACTCTGGACTGCGCTTGCCACTTATAAGAATTCCTTGGCTCCGATCTTGAAGCTTTCCCTCAGCTGCTGAAAGTGGGAGGAGGAGGAGGAGGGGAAGTCGGCACCCCCAACTGCATGCCGGTGAGAGCTGAGGCTTCTATGTTTGGAGTGATTCGGGGGCAGAGGAGGATGGCAGGAGGCTGTTTACAGATCTTTATTTGGCTTCCTGGTCTACACAGCTACCCCTGAATAGGTATCATTGAAATTAATTAGACATGAGAGGATCTATACAAGAATGCTGAACATCATTTCCATTAGAGGTTCAGCACCCTGGAGAGCATCCTTGAAAGTATGAACAAAACCCCAGAGTGGATTCGCCATCCCGCTAAAATGGGAGTCGCTGGGAGCCCCTACTTTGCGCGCAAATGGTTCCTCAGAAGTCGGGTCCCATCAGGGATCCCTGCAAGGCTGTGGGTGGGGAAAGACTCCGCCTGGATTCCACAAAAGCTGTTTCCACAGCAGACTCAGCAGTGAGTGCCTGACTTGAGAGGAGGAAGGGGGCCTCTCTAATGCCGTCTCTCCCTCTTCCTTGCACTTTATGGGCAGGTGTTTGCTGCCCTCCGAGAGGTGGTCCAGGCCATGGACAGTGGCACCAAGCTGTTCCCGCTCCTCTCGGCCCTTAGCTATGCTGTTCTGTGCCGGCTGAGCCAGGAAGGGCTTGATGAGATGCTGACAATGGCAGCCTGTTCTGCTCTGGAAAGAAATGAGCAGCACGGAGGAGCAGGACCAGTGGCACCTGGTGGGTAATGTCCGTCCCGCCCTCCTCCTTTGCTTCCCCTCCTCCTCTCCCTTCCGTGCACCAAGGAGCTCTCCAAGGTTCTGGATTCTTTTCCCCAGGACGTTTAGCACCTTGGAAAGCTCTCTTGAAAGCCAGATTAAGGCCCAAAGTAAATCCACTGCTCCCACTGACACAGAAGCCACCAGTGGCTCCTCCAAGTCCCTTCCAAAGGGTTTCTCCTGGGACCCGCCTCCTAAGCCCAGAGACCCGATCCTTGGCTCTCCACAGGGTCAATCCTTTCTCTCCCTATCCCTGTCCACTGCACCCCCCCAACTTCACCACAGATACCTTTCTTCATCCTCCATGCCTTTTCTCCCTCCTCCAGGTTGGCTGTTGGGGCATTGCGGGCCGTCTACAGCAAAGTTTTCCCAGAGGCTGTGGTGGAACTGGGTTAGGAGATGCCTGAACTTTCCGGGATGGAACCAGAGAGCAGCTTCAAGGGCGTTGCCCTCCTGGGCAGATGAGGAGGTGCATTCTCCTAGTAACGGGGAAAGGGGGAATCTAAGAGGAGGGAAAAGGGTCTAGCATCCTTCTCTGACGTCCCAGAGTTCTCTTCATTTGAATCTTTGCAAGGAAAACCAAGGAAAAAACAGAGAGCCTTTGGTAAGCTTTGCTTCCTGACCTGGGCATCTCACTCTTCAGAAGCAGTAGGAAAAGATCAAAGGCTATAAATCCTGTCCGAGCTGGCTAGCACCACCGGCCCAGCAGCATCCATCCCAAGTGCCTTGCAGAGGCATCCTGGAGCTGCTCCTCTGACATCTTTGCTTCAGTCTTGCAAACTCAGCTCTTGCACTGGCTGAGAGGATCGGTTCAAGTCTCTTTGTAGGCAAGGCTCACCCTAGAACTACAGCAACCTTGTTGGACGTCTTGGAAAAACAGCATTGCTGGAGTTTGGGAAAGGTGGGGTGGAGCTCTGACCCTCAGAATTGTGTCTGTGTTGCCTTGCAGGGGGGCTTCCTGGTTGTAGGGAGATTGTGGGAGGAGGGAGAGGCTGGGGTGTTTTTGCTCCAGTTGGCTGCTTCCCCTCCCCTCCCCAGGGCCTTCTTGACATGCTCAGAGGACTCTGTCCTGGATGGGCTGCTGCCTGGCTTCCTCTCATCCCTGAGCTCCCCAGAGTGGCCTCTAGAGACATCAGCCTGGCCTTCTGGGTGGAGGTGAGACCCTGCAATGCAGAGCAGAGGGAAAAGAGGAGGAGGAGGAGGAAGGTGGAGGGGGCTGAACTCAGCTCGGAATGGAGGAAGGATTGGCAACTGTGTGGCTGTCTTGTGGGCTCTTCAGCTGACAGGGCATCGGTTGCTGCAGAGACCGGAAACCCTCCTGCAAGGTTGGCTGGCCATGGCCCAAGACGGGCCCCCACCCTGCGTTGTGTCCGTGTGCAGCCTGTGGAACCTGGTGGAGGCTGCTCCCAAGAGGTAGGCCAACTGGAGGGGGAGGAGGGACATGACTGTGTGTGTGTGTGTTTTTGTGCATGCACACGTGCAATGTCTTAAATGACAGCAACGCAGCAGCTCCTGTACATGACCAAATTGATGTCACTCAGCAAAAGGGGCTCAGGTCTTGCAAAGTGGACGGCACTGACTTAAGGCCTTTGGTGAAGGTTTCCACATGGGGTCTCAGAAGCTCTGCACCGGGGTATCTTAATGGGCAATAAGACAAACTAGAATCTGCACAACAAAATGACTTAAATTGGTTTCCCCAGCTCCCCCAAAAGAGCTCAGGGGCGTGCCCATCCTTCTAAGTCTCCCTCCTCTTCCTGTTCTCAGTAGGTTGGGCTAGAAGAGAGAGCAACTCAAACTATTAGTTCTCTGGGGGGAGGGTGACACACAGCCCCAGGGAGACAAGAGGAGAGAGTCCAGCTTAAAGGAGGGAAGTGTGGGGGCGGTCCCGAATTCATGGGCCCCATTTGTGGGATTGCAAGATCTCCCAGCAGACATAGAAGCCAGGCCTCTCCTGATGGACGTCTCTGGGGCATGCCACGCTCGTCCGATGGGACGGGTCTGCCAGCAGTTGGCGTCCCCCACTTTTCTGATGGCTAGTCAGGAAGTGGACGAAAAGAAGAACCCAATCTTTCATCCATTCTTCTCCTCTTGCCTTCTTCCTGGAGGGAAGTTGGGGGAATTACGGAGGCTGCCCAGCAAAGGCAAGAGGAGAAGAATGGATAAGGAGCACCTTGCCTTGAAAAAACAGTGCGTGGCTATAATTTACAACAGTCGAAAGAGCACAATGGCAGAACAATGAGTCACTGAAAAGCAGGAGAGGACGTAATGCTGTTCCCAGGCAAACTCAGACCAGCTTACCCTTGGCAACGGAGTGCATCTCTTTCCCAAGAGCAAGAACAACCTTAAAGACCAACAAAACCCACCATAGGGTTGTTGTTTTTTTGTAGAATGTCGCTCAGTCAGAGCGGGGGAAACGTTAGACATTTGTCTTGACAGTTCTCAGACTCCCCTGGCTGGAAGGGGTTCTAGAGTGAGCCAGGCCTTTGCTGCCAGGCAGAAGGGTTTTGGAGTCCTCGTTGACATCACAAGCAGATGGCATGGGGAGTTTGTAGGCATTTGTGACCCCGTTGGAGACTTTTTGCATTGACTTTGTGATCTGAGGCTAGGAGAAGAAAGAAGGCTGAGGACAGACTGGGGGGGTGGATTTTCCTCTGTCGTAACTGGCTTGCACAGTTTTGCATGGCTATGGTGGAGGAGATGGGTCAAGCTGGTGCATTTTAATTTGTTTTCCCTTTGCCTCCGTGTTCTTTAACCCTTGGAAGGGGGAATGCAACATCAAATATCTCCATTCATTACTCCCTTTAAATCTTTTTTTTTTCAGAAGGTGGAAAGTTTTGCATGCCTCCAACGTTTGACCCTGTTTTGGTAGGAAAGCAAAGTTTGTCCTTGTGGCTGCTTTTCCATTTCTTCTTTCATTCTAATTTTTTCCCTTTCCCTTTCCCTTTCCCTTTCCCTTTCCCTTTCCCTTTCCCTTTCCCTTTCCCTTTCCCTTTCCCTTTCCCTTTCCCTTTCCCTTTCCCTTTCCCTTTCCCTTTCCCTTCCCCTCTTTCCTTAGGCTGACCCTGTGCTGCTGGAGACTGTCCTGGCAGGGGTGCCCCGTTTTGTCCTGCACTTGGGAGGAGATCCAGCTGGCAGCTTGCAAACTGGCAGGTGTGCCCCCCGTGCCCTCCACGTTGTGTGCAAGGGAAGAGGAGGCAGAAGAGGTTGCCCCCTCTTCTGATGGCAGGCCTGTCCGAATTTCTCCCTCCTTCCATGGCCTCTGTGGGAAGTGGGGAGACTCAGGAAAGGGTGGGAGGGCTAAGCCGGTGGGGCCCGTCCTCCCGACCACCACCCCTGCCCAACTGAGTCCCGTCTTTTCCTTTCTTTGGGCAAGGAATCCTTGTGGAGACAAGGGACACGCTCCGCCTTGGGCACCTGGATCTGGAGCCCCTCCTGCAAGGTATGTTTGCCACCCCAGGAAAGGGGAGGCAACCTGAGGGAGAGCAGCTGCAGGAAGGGGGATTGGGGCCCTGGAGTCAGGAAGGAGGATCTGCCACCAGGGATGACGGTCTGGGGTCCTTGTGATGGTTGACACAGACCAACCAATAGGATTCTGCATTGGGGGCTGGATCAACCTACACACAAAACCTGAATTTCAGCTGGTTTAATCAGTCACCCTGGCTCCGCCATCCGTTGCACCCTGACTCTCCTAGGGTTTTCTTGGAAATATTTATCCAGATGTTTTCCCACCATTGCCTTCCTCTGAGGCTGAGAGAGTGTGATTTGCCCAAGGTCACCAGTGGGTTTCCCAGGTGGGGCAGAGGGAGTTTGAGCCCTTTCCATCAGCAACCTTCCTCCAAAAGAAAACCCTGGGAGAAGAGAGTAGAGCATGGGAAATGTTACTCTTTGGGGACTCCAGCTCCCAGAATCCCCCAGCCCGTCCAGGAAACTGGCTGCCAGTGTCCTCCCACCAAAACAACCCTTCTAAGATCTGGGAAGGAGAGAACGGTCAGCTTCGTTTTGAAATGCTGTGGGTGGTTCCCCCAGAGAAGCTGTGGTGGCACCGGTGGCACGGTCGTCTTTCCAGTGAGGACGCAGGATGTCCAGAGACTCCTGATTGTGCTGCCGGTTCCTTGGCTTGCCCCAGGCCCAAGGAACAAAACCCGTTGCCCTCTCTATTCCCCCACAGCCCTCCAGGCCTTGGTCCACCACTCCCGGCAGCGCGGCTGTGAAGATCGCAGCCTCGGAAGTCACCGGCACGGTTCGGGAGAGGTGACAGGGCTGCCAGGGCAGGGCACCCAGGGGCCCAACAGAGAGTCCCTGCATTTTGTGGCTGGTTCTTCAGGCAGCAGAGAAGAGGCAGCCAGGAGGGCAAAAGGCCCAGGGCCCCCTGACCTCTGAGTGGGGCACAGCAGAACAGAAACCTTCGGAGACAGAAAATAGTCCCTGGCAGAAGCTGGCATGAGCGATTGTGTGTGGTGTGTCCTTCCAAATGGTACCCATGCCCCTGGTTCCCCCATGGAAGTTGCATGCCGGGATTGTCAGTTGTTTCGCCCTGTTCTGGAGGCACTGAAATGCCCGCCGTAGGGGGCCGGAAACACCCGTGGTGGGCATGAAGCTGTATCCTGAGCCCCTAATGGTGTCCTTCAACCCACTGGGATTCTTGTCTGAAAAGACCCCACAACTTGCTCAAGGCATAGGGTTGTTGCTGTTTTTAAAACCCTCGATGCAGAAGGGTTCATGCTGGCCTGGCTGCCACGCATGTGCTGCAAAAGAGAGCCCAACACAGGATGTTGCCCAAGTGTTTTCTTGCAACAACAGGATGAGCTGAGGAAAAGGGGAGGGCTCCCTGGGGTTGGGGGGATGGCGCAGGATGGAAGCTGACCCATGGTGTGGTTCCAGCTGGTCAATTCCAGGTGCAACCCCTGGTTTCCTGTACCCTTCAGCAAAATTTTCTCCTCTGGGGCCTCTGAGGAGGCTGGGAGACCCACAACTCCTCCATCCTCTCTAACAGTAGGCCTCTACCTGCCCCCAGCATTGAAGGCCAGGTTCGAATGTGTGCAATCAGTGGACTCCCTGTCTGGTTCCCGCCGTCAGTGGGCTTTGGCAGGGGGGATGAAGACCCCAGGCTGAAAGGGCTGAGAGCCTCATGAGGACCAGCCCCACGGCCTTGCCTGCTGGACGATGCCAAGCCTGCTTCCTGCCTGGCATTTTTGTTTCACTGGATGTTGTGCCTGTTTTGTGACATGAAATACTCCGTGCCACATGTAACATGAGGTATTCCTTCTGGAAAAGATGCCTTTTCATGGCAGAATAAAAATGCATCAGTTCTTTTTCCCCGCTGCTGGCATCAGACATGATGCACCTCTGAGGGACTCAGCTGGGCAATGGGAGAAGAGGGTCATTTGCACCCAGGAGCATTCATGTGAACCAGCCCACGCCCAGCGCCGCCGTGCACACTCAGCCCTCGGTCTGAATCCGCCAAACACACCCCTCAATCTCCTGACAAGCATCTCTGAGAGAAGTGGGATGTCTAAAAAAAATATTTATTCATTTCAGCGACACAAAGAACAAGAAACTCTGGAGATTGGGATGGCTAGTCCCCAGCGGCCTTCTTGTGGCCTGAGGCAGACTGGGCTAGGTTGCTGGTGGATGTCCGGGAGAAGACTCTGGACAGGGCTCTGGAGACCTTCTTAAAGGCGGAGGAGCGCTGGCGCAGGGGCACCATGGTCTCCGAGCTGGTGACCGCAATGACCTTCCCGTCTTCAACTTCTGAGGCACCAAAAGGAATGGAGGGGCCTCGTTAATGGTGGGTTTGGCCCAAGAAAGGCAAGGCAGCAGCTCACCTCTTCCCAGGCTGGCTGTTAGTGCTGGTCTTAGCATCCCCCCCCCGACACATGCACTGCCCACGGTTACCTTGCTATGGCCGCCGGCACCTTGGTGCTCGAGCCTGTTTCAGAAGTGGAAGAGCCAGGGACAACAGCCTCTTCGGTTGCCTAAGAGAAATTGAGGGATTGATGGGCGGATTGGATTGGACCAAAATCTTCCTTTTCCCCGATATGGAACTCATAGCAACTCGCAACAAAACAGGTAGGACAACTTCATTGTAGTTAAGTCTGATGATGCAAGCTGTATATTGATAGATCCATATATATGTATGTATACACATAATTTTTAGTTATTAACTGTGTACTCTTGAGATTCAGCGAAACTCCCCCCCCACTCTCTCTCTCACACACACACACATGCACACACCTCCTCCTCAGGATGCCGCTGCCAGACGCCTTTGCCACGGGAGGCTCGGTGGGGGCGGCCTGTTTTGGGTTGGGGAGCACGGAGATGTTTGCAGTCAAAAATCCGGTCCTTTTAAGCCCCATCAGTTGTCTTCTTCCTCTCACAATTTCTGCTTCTCTGCCCCTCCCCTTGGCCCAGCAATGCCTTGGCCATTTCCCAGAGTCACCCATCCCCTCTGCTTGCTCCTCTTTACTGGGGCTGACCCAAGCCATTTTGCTGCCTGAGGCCAAAATGGCCTCTCCTTCCTCCATCTCAGCACAGAAGCTGAAGAGGCCAGTGACAAAACTTACCTTTGACATTGGCACCAGGAGAGCTGGCACCAAACTGGAGAGAACAGGGGGCAGGAGACTGTGCAGCATCGGCAACCCTCTCCTCCAACCGAACCGGATGCCTGAAGACGCCTCATTGTGCCTAATGGTAGGGCCGGCCCTGCCCTTCCCATCCCCAACCTGAGCCCTTCCTGTGACCTTCTGTGCCCCACTGTTCCCAAATACAACCCCCCCATAGCATGCCTCGCGTGGGACCCAAACCCTCCACTTACTGAGGACATTGTGCTTTGGGGCTGTGGGGCAAGAGGAGGGACCTCAAAGTAGAACGAGCGGTGCTCAGTTAAGACTTGCTCCTCTTCGTCGTCGCTTTCCTCAGCCCAGCTCCTGCGCATCTGCTCCTTGTCAATGTCATGCACCACGAGGCGCACAATGAGGTCCTGCTTGCTCTCCACGTCTTTGAGGAGCTCCACCTTTGTGATGTCTGGCTTCATCAGGCTCTGGAAAGAATTTCTGCAGACAGCCTGGAACACAAAAACCCACCGGGTAAAATGCACCCCAGACCCTAAGAATTCTTTGCTATAGATCAATGGCAAGAGGACACGGAGACCCACTGAGCGCCCCCCCAGTGGGGCATAAGGAGCAGCTTCCCTCATCCCTCCTCCACTCAGAGAGGTCCCTGTGGATTGAAAATGCTTTTCCAGGAAATCCCAGTATGTGCAAAATTAGGTTTTTTCTAGTGAGAGATCTCAGCTTCTTAACATTGTTTCCCCCATCCATGGGCTCTGCACGAGAAAGAGCCCAGGATGGGAATACATATGAGACCACAGTCCCTTCCCTCCTTGCAAGCAAGGGACCTCCTACCTCCTTGGGTCTCACCCCGAGGCGCCCGGCCATGTCCAAGGAGGGGCGTCTCTCTTTCCTTCTGTGGACATCTGTGACCTCTGGGATGCCCAGTTCCTGCGTGATGCTCTTGCCGAACGCCGAGGCCCGCCTGAGTTCTGTCAGGTTGATGCCAATCTTGGACAAGCAAGTCTTCTTCAGCTTCTCCAGGGGTTCTGTCTTAATGGACAGCACAGCCAAGTGGTCCGCGATGACATCCGGGTCGATCTTCAAGGGTCTGTGACCAATGTAGGGGACGATCTTCACAGGCAGCTCCTCGGACTGAAGCATGATCTCCGGGATGGCCTCCTCTGGCATCTCAGGCGGGGCTGTCAGCATGAGGAGCGACTCTTCCTCTTCGGGCTCCATGTGGCAGCTGACCCGAGCGATGACCTTGCTGATGATGCGGTCCAGCTCCAAGGCACTGCAGGTCTCATTTTCGGCACTCTCGCCTGGAGGGTTGGTGATGTTGCAGCTGGAGATCTCGTTGATGATGATACTGGCCACCTGCTCGGGGAAGATGACTTGGTTGGTGGTCATGTCGTTGTAGAGCTCTTGTTGGGAGCCAGATTTCTCCATGACGTTATAGAATCATAGAATCATAGAAATGTAGAGTTGGAAGAGACCACACGGGCCATCCAGTCCAACTCCCTGTCATGCAGGAACACCCTCAAAGCACTCCCGACAGATGGCCATCAAGCCTCTGCTTAAAAACCTCCAAGGTAGGAGACTCCACTACTCTCCGAGGCAGCAGATTCCACTGCCGGACAGCCCTGACTGTCAGGAAGTTCTTCCTGAGGTTCAGGTGGAATCTCCTTTCCTGCAGCTTGAATCCATTGCTCCTTGTCCTGGTTTCTGGAGCAGCAGAAAACAAGCCCCCTCCTTCCTCTACGTGGCATCCCTTCAAATATTTAAACATGGCTATCATGTCCCCTCTTAACCTCCTTTTCTGCAGACTAAACATACCCAGCTCTCTCAGTCTATCCTCATAGGGCATGTTTTCCAGGCCTCTCACCATTTTGGTCACCCTCCTCTGGACTTGCTCCAGCTTGTCAATATCCTTCTTGAATTGGGGTGCCCAGAACTGGACACAGTATTCAAGATGGGGTCTAACCAAAGCAGAGTAGAGTGGTACCAGTACCTCCCTCGATCTAGACACCATACTCCTGTTGATGCAGCCGAGAATTGCATTGGCTTTCTTGGCTGCCGCATCACACTGCTGACTCATGTTCAGCTTGTGGTCTATGAAGACTCCTAGATCTCTTTCACACGTACTGCTATCCAGCCACGTGTCCCCCATCCTATATTTCTGTATTCCATTATTTCTGCCTAAGTGTAGGACCTTACATTTCTCTCTGTTGAATTTCATTTTGTTCGCCCTGGCCCAGCTCTCCAATCTATCCAGGTCATTTTTAATTTTGATCCTGTCCTCTGGCGTATTAGCAACCCCTCCCAATTTGGTGTCATCTGCAAATTTGATCAGCATGCCCTCTATTCCTTCATCCAAGTCGTTGATAAAAATATTGAACAGCACTGGGCCCAGGACAGAACCTTGTGGCACCCCACTAGTCACTTCTCTCCAGGATGAAAAGCAGCCATCCGTGATCACCCGTTGGGTTCGGTCGGTCAACCAATTACATATCCAATTAACAGTAGCCCTGTCTAGCCCACATTTTACTAGCTTCGATGCAAGAATGTCATGGGGAACTTTGTCAAAGGCCTTACTGAAATCGAGATATGCTACATCCACAGCATTCCCTTCATCTATCAAGCTAGTAACTCTATCATAAAAAGAGATCAGATTAGTCTGGCATGACTTATTTTTGAGAAATCCATGTTGACTTCTCGTGATTATTGCGTTGTTTTCTAAATGATTAGAAACTGAACGCTTAATGATCTGCTCCAGGATCTTTCCGGGTACCGATGTCAGGCTGACTGGGCGATAATTATTTGGGTCCTCTTTTTTCCCTTCTTGAAGATGGGGATAACATTTGCTCTCTTCCAATCTGCTGGAACTTCTCCTGTCCTCCAAGATTTCTCAAAAATTATAGCAAGCGGTTCCGAAATGACCTCTGCCAGCTCTTTTAATATCCTAGGATGCAATTCATCTGGCCCTGGAGACTTGAATTCATCCAATGCGGCCAGGTATTCCTGTACCACCTCTCTACTTATTAAGTGCCTCATTTCCTCTGCTTCCTCCCCTGCTCCCCTACCGCCAGGTTGAGTGCTTGTATCCTTCTGGGAAAATACGGAGGCAAAGAAGGTGTTAAGTAGCTCTGCCTTTTCTCTCCCCCCTGTGAGTAATTCGCCATCTTCTCTGCGTAGCGACCCTACTGTCTCCTTCTTTTTCCTTTTGCTGTGGACATATTTAAAAAAGCCCTTTTTGTTGTTTTTAATGTCTCTGGCCAGCCTGAGTTCGTTCTGTGCTTTAGCCTTTCTGACCTCCTCCCTACATCTCCTGGCTACTTGCTTAAATTCTTCTTTGGTGGTTTCCCCCTTCTTCCATTTCCTATACGTGTTTCTCTTAACTCTTAGCTCAGCTGAGAGTTCTTTAGTCAACCATTCTGGTTTCTTCAGATGCCTTCCATTTTTCCTCCTTATTGGCACAGTTTTAGACTGTGCCGTCAGTATCTCCTTTTTAAGGAACTCCCATGCCTCCTGAACTCCTTTCCCTTTCACTATTCCTGACCACGGAATTCCAGCCAGCAGCTCCCTAAGTTTACAGAAGTCCGCTTTTTTAAAATCTAAGACGAGTGTCTGGCTACCCTTATCTTCTCCTTCCCACTGAATGCTAAATTCCAACAGGGCATGGTCACTCCCCCCTAAAGATCCAACCACTTCTACCTCATTCACAAGGTCATCCCTGTTGGTCAAGACCAGATCTAGAATATTGGATCCCCTTGTGGCCTCTTCCACCTTCTGGACCATGAAGTTGTCTGCAAGACAGGAGCAAGAAACTTACTGGACCTTGCTGTCTTGGCAGAGTTTGACTGCCAGCATATATCCGGGTAATTGAAATCTCCTATTATTACTGTATCCCTCCTCTTTGAATGTGCAGTCGTTTGATTGGGGAAGGCGTCATCCAAGTCCTCAGCCTGGGTTGGAGGTCTGTAGTAAACCCCCACCAGAATATCCCTATTGTTTCTCGCTGCCTTAATTCTTACCCAAATGCTCTCTACCTGGCTTTCTGGGTTTAAGCCCAGGATCTCTTCACAGGTGAAAACATCCTTGACATACAAGGCTACTCCTCCTCCTTTCTTGTTTGGTCTATTTTTACAAAATAGGCTATACCCCTCTATTCCTATATTCCAATCATGAGACTCATCCCACCAGGTCTCAGTGATGCCTATCAAATCGTATTTATTTTCTTGTACTAGGAGTACAAGCTCATCCTGCTTGTTTCCCATACTCCTTGCTGATGACTGAGTGGACCACCTGGTTGACCCGCTCTTCATACTGTGGGTCCATCTTTGGCTGATTTTCACCAGAAGCCACCAGGCCAATTTTGTTCTTTGATATCTCTTTCTCCACAGACGTCTTGAGCAGGGCGGCCATCTCATTCACCTCTGTTTTGGAGAGGCTCTTTCTCTCGTGGATTCCCAAATTGTACTGTTCAATGAAGATGGTGGTCAGGAACCGGCTGAGGATCTCTTCCAGGAAATCGACGGGCACCACGGGGGATGGTATGTCGGTGGTCTCCTTCCTGGCCTTCTCCATCTCTATGTCATCGAGGAATTTCTGGATGATTTTGTCCGATTTCAGCTTTATGGAAGTGCTGGAGTGGGGAAGGTCTTCTTCCAACTCAGAGCCTGAGTGGAAATCGCGCCTGGAAATTTTGCTCACCACGAAACAAGCTACTCAGTTGACGAGATCCTCGTTCTTGTTGGTCAGGTCTTCGTACAGAGAGGTTTCTGAGCTGGAATGGTTCAGGATGTCTGTGTAAACAGAGTCGACCACCTCCCCAACGATCCGGCTCTCTTCTGAGTCTAAGTCTCCTCCCTCGTCATCCTCCCAGACTTGGAGCTTATTCTTTGAAATGAGTCCTTGCAAGGAACTGATTATCTTCTTGGCCACTTCCTTCACAGAAGCAAGGCTGCTTTCATCCACATCATCCAAAGAAAGGGAGTGGAACATTTTTGAGAGGAGTTTAGCAGCCACCTCCTCTAAGATGATGGATGACAACCCTCTGAGGTGGGACCGCAAGGTGGTCTCACCCTCTGGGGACTCAGGACCAGCTCCATATTGCTGTTCCGTCTCCCTCTCGGCTTCGATAGCTGCTCGCTGCCGGTTTTGCTCTTCCGAAAAGTACGCCTGCATCTTATTCCCAGAAATCTCTTTGATCACAAAGTCAACGATCCTTTCCAAAAGGATTGTGCAGCCCGCTTTGATGCACTTCTCAACCGTTGACGTGGTTCCAAATTCTGGCAGCAGACTGTTGTAGACAGAGTTGGCCACACTTTGGCTCACAACGCGGTTGGCCTGCACTGAGGTACTGAATGTCCGTATTCTTGTCCTTGGCAAGCTCTGCCATCACTTTGCTCAGGAGTTTCATGTGGATGAAATCAAACTCTGTGCACTGGTCGTCGGTGCCAGTGGAGGTCGAGGCTCCTGTGGGCAGAGGGAGGATTTTGGACAAAAGGAATGTGAGAACGTCATGGATAAACCACTGAGACACCAGGAGTGGGTGTGGTTCAGAAGTCGGCGAGGGCGTAGTGATTTTCTTCACTTCTACCATCACCTTTTTTGCCATCTCCCCAATTTCAAAAGGCTTGAAGGCTGACTCCTGGGGAGTCCTTGCTGTGCTCCCCTGAATCTGGTAGCCTAAAATTTCTTTCTTTATTGCACTGGCCAAACGGTCAGCTAATGCGTGCTGGCTCACCTTGTCTGTCCCGAAAGGGACCCCGGATTCCCAGTCTTGCAAGATGTCACACAAAGTGGCATGGATAATCTTTGCTACTTCTGTTTTTCCCACGGCTGGGAGCGCCTGCCCTCCTTCTGGAACCTGCAGGACCTTCACCGGGGATTTTGCAAACTCCCTTAGTATGGATTCCACTAAACTTTTGAGCAGGGACTCAGCGTCAGGCTCCCTTTTTCCTGGGCACAACTGCTGGCGGTGGATGAAAGCAATTTGCTGATCAGTCCACTGAAGATGTCTTTCAAGAAAGAAGACGAGTAGAAATCTGCGCCTTCCTCAATCTGCATTGGCTTGAACTCTCCTTCTCCAAGTCGGACGCGGTGGATCGTCCAGCCAGCAGACTTTGCAATAAGAGAGGACGATGGAAGAGATTGGCTGGGGGGCTGATCACCCTGACCTGTTTTACTGAAGAATCCTGCAAACTCCTCAGAGGCGCCTTCGTTCTTTCTCTTTGGAGACCCAGATCTCCCACAGACAGTTTTGCTAATGTTTTCCACAAGGCTCTGGATGCTTCCTGGGGCATTTGAACCAACTTCTTCCTTCACGGGCACAGTGGGCAGAGACCTCTTTGTCACTTCAACTGGGGCTGGGCTGTCGTGAGCATCCGGTAAGAGGCCAGATGCCCATGATGGGAATATTCTGCCTAAGATCTTGACAAACATCTCTCCAAAGATAGAACGGGGGGACGTGGCGTCTGGTAGGATGGTCTCAACTCTGTCCACGATGGTCTCGGCCGCCAGAAAGGAGAAGAGGTAAGGGGAAGTGTCTCCAGTAAACAAAGGGAGCAACTGATACCCAGCAATTTCTCTTATCATTAAAAGGGTAAGTTTTTCTGCTAACATGTGGGTATTGCTCTGGAAAGCTTTAAAAATCTCTAACTCAGACCCAAGTTGCTGCAGTAACTTCTCATAAATGGAATTACTGATTTGAACCACTACTTAGGGCGCTAGCTGGGGAAATGACGAGTCTTCTTCCATGCTCTGGATGACTTTGACTTCCAGCATTTTAAATTCAGCAACCAGAGCATTGACTAACTCAATAACCAGAGTTCTCATCTCATGTTCTGATAAACTGGTGTCTTTGGAATATGCCAGAATATTTGGGGAAGACAAGATTTTGCAAAAGAAAGCCACAACAATGTCCTCTAAAAACACGGCTGAGTAGATGCGTTGTGAAAAGAGTTGCTCTCCTTCGGCCATTTGGTGCTTTCGCTGTTGGAGGAATCGCCGCTGCTTAAAAATGGGTGGAGATGGAAGTTTAAAATTTCTCTCACCAGTGAACTGGCAGCTTCACAGATGCCGTTGTACCCTTGCTGGGCAAGAGCATTTTGCAGGTCCCCGAGGGATGGATACTTTTGCGAAACCTGGTTGTACACCGAACTGGCAATATCCTCCTCTGTCTCATGGTCCATGTCTGGGACGCGCTCCGTGAGGTTTTCCAGCTTAATCTCATGAGCCAAAATCTCTGTGATGACATAGCTTTTCAGGTTCATGGCCATCTCGACAAAGTCTGACTCTGAGAAGTCTGCCTGGTTGCTGATATAGGCAGCGATGCTCTCCGGGGTGGGGAATATCTTGTCCAGGAGCTGGTTCAGCATGTCCTCCAGCAGCCGGCAAGGGAAGACCTTCAGGCAGGAGTCCCCTTCTGGGCTTAGGTACTGGAGGTGGTGCTTGAACACTTCGTTGATGATGAAACAGGCGATTTGGGTGATGTACAGGTTGCCCAGGCTCTCCCTGTCCTCTGGGAAGGGCTGCCGTAAGAGCACTTCATGCAGAACGTTGCAGTAGGCAGATTCCACCATCCTCCCCAATGCCTCGTCTTCAATCTCCATTTCATTTATGCTGCCGTAGGTGCTGGCCCAGATGGCCTGTTTCAGAACCATCTCCAAAATGGCCCTCTTGATTTGGGCAACCCTCTCCTGCCCATCAGAGCCAACAGGCCCGTCGCCAGGCATGGTGTCAGAGGGGAAGATCCGGAAGAGGAGTCTCTCGACAATGGACTCTAAGACGGGGTACGAGATCACGGTGGTGTAGGCGGCAGGTGGCCTGGTCTCGGCACTGTCCAGCTCATCCATCATTTTCTCCTGAATGAGACACCTGCCTTCCACCGGCTTCGAGGGACATGCTGGCTGAAGGAGGTGGTCCACCGCTTCTTCAAAGATGACAGTGGCACTTTGCTGAAGCAACACATCCCGATCGTCAGTTGCCTTCAACAGCCAACTTTGCCTTGGGCCCTTGCCGGGTAAATGCTGGTCTGCCATGTTTCTGTCCCTCCAGGGGAGGAGGAGCAGAGCCCAGCTGCTCTTCGGGGCCTTCCCGGATGCTGAGCTGGGCTTTGGCGAGTTCCTTCGTAAGTGACTTGGCCAACCGCACGGCCATGTCCCTGGTGTCATCGCCGGAGGCCCCGAGAGGGATGTCTGAAAAAGTAGCAGAGAGCTTGGAGAGCAGTTCGGAGATGACGTCTCCAAGGAAAGAAGAGGAAGGTGCCCCTCCCACTTTCTCCTGGGTGGTCTGTCTCAGGTCCTTGGGCTTGATGGTCGTCCGGTAGATCTGTATCCCACCCATCAAGTCCCCGGCAGCAGCCCTGTCCCAAGGGGGAGGCTCGTCTCTGGCTACGAACGGCCGGATGTGCTGCTGGAGGATGTCTCCCACGAGGGAGCCTGCAATCCAGTCGATCAGGGCATTGCTCTTATTTCTGACTTCTCTCTGGACCGCCCCAAGGGAGCCCGACTTCTGTATGACCTTGCTGCAGAGGGAGTCGGTCATGTTCTGGACATCTTCCTCAGAGTACTCGTTCCGGGGGGGTGTCTCTGGTCACCCGGATTTCGTGCTTCAAAAGCTTCATCCGGATGTCATTAAGCAACTGGGTGGAGAGCTTGTTGAGTTCTGATTTCGAGGGGAGCCTTTTCTCCCAGGGAGATGCAGCATCTCCGGGTGGTGCAGACGGGAAGATCCTGGATAACAGTCCAGAAATCAAATCTTTCAGGAAGCCTGAGGATAAGAAGGTGCTAAATGGAGATGGACTCTCATTTTCCTCAAACACATCTCTAACATTTTTAGTTCTGTCTTCATGTGATGAAGGGAAGTTCTTGAAAACATCTCCGGAAAAGAGCGGATGGAGGATATAATCCGCGATGCATTTTTCCACCAGCCTCTTAATATTTTCAAGAAGGACACCTTCTCCTGCGTAGACAAGCTCACCTCCTGGGATGTCTCTTTCTCTTGATATTTTGTCACATACAGAGTCAACCACATCACCCATGATATCAGTCAAGGGGGTCCCCAGGCTCTGCTCACCTCCTCTCGGTCCCCCGGTCAGCGCAGCTTGACCAAACTGCGAGTTGATTGAACTGGCCAGTCTCTTTGCCAGGTGGGCAAGTTCTGCCTCTTGTGGCCCCTGTGTGGTCTCCTTCCTCTCTCCAGAAACACGGAGGACCTTGGACAAGACCCTGGAAACAATCTCTTCCAAGAACTTTGCTGGAAAAACGTCCACCCGGGACGCTGAGGGCTGACCGATGCTCTCCAGGACCATCCTGACGATGTTCTCAGACAACACTTCAGGGTCAGGGCTTCTGGGGGTGAACTCATCTTTGGAAAGGAACGTCTGGAGACGGTGTTTTGTAACTTCTTGAATTATGAAGCTGGTGATGTTGTCAATGAGGGCGGCATCGCGGGACTTCACCTCTTTCTGTACAGAGAGCTGTGAGCCAGACTTCCTCAGCATGTTGTGGTAAACAGAATCGACCATGCTCTGGATTTCTTTCTCCGAGTGCAGGCGGCACCTGTCGTCCTTTTTGGCCACCCAGATCTTGTGTTTTGAAATGGACCTCATCACTTCTTTGATCATGTAAGCGCAGAGTTTGTCAAAATCTTCCCCCGAGAGCTCACTCCTGTCTGGCTTCTGAGGGGCCCCCGGCAGGGGTGGGAAGAGCTGAGTCAAGAGCCGGTTTATCACCCTTTCCAAGTACTTCTGGGACAACACGGTGATGTACGTCGGCGGTGGAGGCAGTCTCTGCTTGTGGGCTTTGGGAAAACTGATGCAGTGCTCGATCTGCTGGAGGATCCGTTCCGGTTTTACGTTTTTGCAGGCTTTCAGGGGGAGCCACCGACACACCACCGGGGGCAGCTGGTAATCCAGGATCTCCATTAGGATGATTTCTGCCACCCGCTCAGCCATCGTCTCCACGCTCCTTCCAAAGTCTCTGTCGGCAGCTAACTGGAACCCAAACTCCCTTAAAATGGAGTCCGTGATCTTGTCA
Source organism: Ctenosaura bakeri (assembly GCA_948474755.1). Lineage (NCBI taxonomy): Eukaryota > Metazoa > Chordata > Lepidosauria > Squamata > Iguanidae > Ctenosaura > Ctenosaura bakeri. The sequence continues at coordinate 132,540 of CAOLHI010004216.1, forward strand.
ATCGCCTGGTCATCCAGCTGGGGAAATACGTCTTCTCCTCGGTCCTCCGCAGAACCCCAATGCCTGCTTTCCTGAACTCCTCCACCAGCGCATTCACAAACAACACATTCATCTCCCTCAGGCTCATACAGGTCTCCCTGTCGTATCGGCTCTGGAGTGAAGAAAAGATCTTGATTAAGAGCTGAGAAACAATCTCTTCCAGAAAGGAGGCAGAATAGATGACAGAGAATGCTGGGGAGAGCTGGCGGTGGTCACCGCAGCCACTCATGGTCACCACTTCTTTCCGGTAAGTCTTCTTTGTGCAGGTCGTTCGCATGGGCGGCCGGCCACGGGTGTGTGCGGGCAGCCTGGAGCCAAAGCCCCTGTGTTTCACGGCCATTCCCAGAACCATCCTGTTCCTGTCCTGCGTGCTCTTCCGGCCCTGATGCTTCCCTTGCGAGGGGCCCTTTGGCCCCGGCTTCTTCCCTCGGGGCAAAGAGGAGTAGCCTTCGCTTCTCCCGTGGCACGTGTATTTTTTGCTAAATGTTTGCCTGTGGGGCCTTCTACTGCTGGATTGGGAGAATCCCACAGACTTTTTGGAGAAGGCCTTCAGATGGTCTGGGGGCTCGAGGCTGAGGGACAGCTCCAACATCACGGGCTTGACCAGGGTGTGGGCCAAGAGGTCGAGGGCCGATTCGCAGGAAGAAGCCCCCGACTGAGCCTCCACCGATGGCTCCTCTGTGTACTTAACGTTGTATGTGAAGACAGAGGAGCTGGCATCCCTCTCGTAGGATTTCACCTCTCTTCTGGAATACTGGGGGAGTTCCTCATCACTAACACACTTCCGGATATCACAGAGTTGCTCATCTTCTGGGAACTCGTCAAAGGCAAAAGTGCCAGTGAAATGTTCCGTCATGAGGCATTTGTCCAAGAGGGCCTGGATGAGCTTTTCGCTCACAATGTCCAGGAGGATGACTGATTTCGGGGAGAGCCCCAGATTGCTGTTCATCACACCATCACTGAGCTTGTAGGTGTGTGGACAAACAGAGGAATAACAAAGTGGCCTCTCGGTGGCCAGGCCTACCTCTCGGTACGGCATCACGTTCTGGGACTGGCCGTCCAGTAAGTCCTCTGGCAGCTGCTCAGGCCCCAGAGAGTCCAGAATGATGTGCAAGACCTTGTTGACGAGATGTTTAGCCTCGCTGCTCTTCAGGCTGCGGATGAAGTTGTCCAGGTTGGTGGCCACACAGTTGAGCCTCTGGTTCTTGTGGGCCAGCTGCCCCAAGGTGGACAAGCAGGTGGCCCCTTTGAGGTCCCCAGGGCCTCGGCAGTCACCCAGGAAAGCCGACTGAAGCAATGTGGAGAAACATAGGACTGCTGGTGGTGCCAAAAGAGGTCTCTGGATTTCCCATCGCCCGCCACCTTGCCTCTCATGTCAAGTTCCAGGGACAGGAGGTTGCTGACCTCCTTGACCAGCAGGTGATACATGTCATCAAAGTCGGCCAGGCAGAGCGGCGGGACATAGATGTACCGGGCCCTCTTGGCCAGGCAGCCTTTCCGTTTGATTCCCGCGTGCAAGACGTGGCGATCGCACAGGAGGCCGACGATTACCTTCGAGATGCGGAAGGCCAGCTCCTCGATGTTGATGGGGCAGCTCTTGGTCGGCACCCTTGGCCCGCGATCAGGGCAGCAGGCATCTATGGAGCAGAACATGGAGATGGAGCCGTCAAAGAACTCGTTCTTCCCCTGGAGGCTGTGCCGGGCGTCGGGGTGGGAGATGCTCAAGAGGACGTTGGAGACCACTGCCAGGGTCAGTGGCTCCCAGAAGATCTCCAGGCATGAGGACTGTCGCCGGAGGGTGGGCAAGTAGGTGCTCCGCCAGATCCGCTCCTGAAGCCACTCAGACTCGGACTGCACCAGCTCCTGTTTCCACGCTGGCACCTTCTTGTCTGACGCATCTACAAACGGGGGCAGGGCAAGAGAGGGAAGGACACATTAGAAGACTATTTGAAAGCACACTTTCCTGGGCACGATGGCGCTGGGCGTCTCAGCAAGGCATTGAAGCCGCTGGCCAGAGTCCCTTTCCTTCTGTTTCAGGAGTCTCAAAGCGCCAAAGGAGAAGGGCATGCGATTCCCTTCGCCTCCTCCCGTTCCGTTGCATCCAGGGCAAGAACTGTCACCATGACTCTGATATCAAGAGAAACATTAAGTACAGATTCAAAGGAATGGAGTGCAATGTCCACTGGAGGCACTAAACCCCAGCTGGCCACAGCACAATTTTTTATTGTTTGTTTCTTTGTTTACTTATTGAATTTATATGTGGCTTTTTCTCCTAAAGTGGGGCCCACAAGACGTGGCTTGCAGTCACTCAGCAAACTGTGGTCCTAATGGACCAGTTGCATGGCCAAAAATGCCAAAGAGGGCACCTCAGCTGGTCTAGTATCTGCTATTGAGTCCTTGCAGCAGGGAAAGTTGCTCCCTCTAGGGTAACACTTTCTTTCAGTGAAATTGGATTTTGATTCACTAGCATGGTGCACCATTAGTTTTTCCTGAAATTACTGGGGAGGGAAATGCTATTTATTGATTGCTATTTACTGGAGAAAGAGCCAGTGTAGTGGTTTGAGTGTGAAACTACAACTCTGGAGACCAGGGTTCAGTTCTCCACTTGGTCGTGGAAAGCCACTGGGTGACTTTGGGTGTATCACACCTTCTCAGCCCCAGAAAACCCTGTGGTAGGTTCACCTTAGGGTTCCCATAAGTCAGAAACAACTTGAAGGCACCCAGCAACTTACTGCAGAAGAAAATTCACCACTGAGCCCCAGGGCTTACCTTTGGGCTGGAAGAAAATGAGCTCCTTGATGATGCTCAGGACAATGTGGTTGGCCAACAGGTGAATCTCACAGGGGTCCGGGATGTGGGAGCAGGCCAGCAGCTCCATCTCCTTGGGCCTTTCTGGACTTCGGGACCTGAAGAGGCAGTGCTTGCTCTCCCACTTGGACAGCAGGCTGCTGCCTTCCTGGATGAGGAGGCCGCTCTCCTCCATGGTGGTATGGATCCTCTCGCTGGAATCGCTCATCCTCCTCTCCCAGCGGTTGAGCAAGCTCGGCCATTTCTGCCTCATGTCTGCAAACATTGTGGACAAGGAGCCTGATGTGGCCAAGGGACTCTTCTCCTTCAGCGGGGAGCGGGGCCAGAATTTCTCACAGCCATTGCTCTGCCCTGCCTCGTTTTCCAGCCCAAACTCACAGAGGAGAGTGTTGACGATGGTTTCGGCAGTCTGGCCAAGCTTCAGGGGGCAGATGACTGAATAGCAGACGTTCTCTGGGATGCGGGGCCCCCTTCCAAAGGGCTCGGGCTGGGAGAGGGTGCCGGCTTTGCTCTGTGACCCGGTTTTGGTGAGTCTGTGGGCAGGTTCCAATTCGGCTGCTTTCTTAAACATCTTTTCCAAAATACTTCCCTCGGGGATAGAGCTTTCCCTGGGAAGGTAGTCACCCTCCAGAAAATCTACTCTGTCTCTGCTAGAGCTTCTCTCCTGCCTGCGTCTGACAGGAGGCCTTGACCGGGGCGTTGACGAACAGGGGCGTGCCTTTGTACCTCTCCGGAGCCCCCTGAGCATCCCGTTCGGAGTACTTAAACACGGAAGGAAATTTGGATGGTGTCTTCTGCACTTCGATCTCCTCCTCGGAATAAATGACCATGCCAGGCACATTGATGGGGGGAAAGTTGTCCCTCGTGTTGACCCTTCTGTATTTCTTGGTGGCCGTTTTCACCACCGGGGGGCCCAGCAGGTCCTGAAGGAGGCTCTTCTCTTTGGCAAACACCCGTCCGGACATCTCCAGCTGGAGGTTGTCCACCATCAACTCAGAGGTGATTTCGGTCAGGCTCTCGTTGCAGCGATCCAGCATGACGCTGATGGTCTCGCTGAGGATGAGGCTGTCGGAGGAGCTGCTGAAGAGGGTGGGCTCCTTCTGGCTCAGCTCCCGGTCCAGGATGTGCTTGATGATCTCCAGGATGCCGCTGACGGCATTGTTGGCATAGACGCTCAGCTCTGAGTGGAGTGTCTGCTCCTGTCGGATGGCGGTTTCAATGCACTTCCTGGTGACGGCGCCCCCCAGCTTGGAGAAGTCCATGAAGTTGGGGGATGACCCCAAAGTGGGCAGCGCCCCTCTCCCCGAGGCCCCCTGCAGCTTACTCCTGAAGGCTTCCACTGTTGTCTCCGCCACGTTTCCCACCTGGGTCGAGAGGGAATCTAAAGACCGTGTCAGTTGCGCAAAAGAGAGGCTTTCGAGTGGAAATTTCACTATTTCCAAAAAATTGCATTTGAAGTCTTGTCTAAAATGCCGGATGATGAATGTCTCCAGCATGAGGACGACACACTCAATGGCTTCTTTGGCAATTGTGTCGATGGTGTCCGTAGCACCTTTCAGAGAAACGTTGTAAAAAGGAAATTCAGGCTGGGTAAAGCGATGTTTGAGGCCTCTCGCAGGCCCTTTGAGCCCGGCTTGGTCTTTCCTTGGGGGAAAACATTCCCTCTCTGGGTTACCGGGAATGCTGCAGATGAGACATTTGTGCACGTTTTCAAACACACTTGCGACAATATCTCTTGCCACCGAGCCATTCTCTGCCTGGGAGTCGCTGTGGAAGAGGCTGGGACCCTCGGCCCGCTTGAAGCCATAGCAGAACAGCCTTTCGCTGAGCTCCCCGGGAGTCTTTCTCAGGATGCAAACGGATGGCTCCAGGTCTCAGGTCCTCATGAAAACCTCGCTGACAATATTCTCAGCCACCTGCAGCATTTTCAGGGTCTCGTTTATATTTGCGTCGGTCAGGGGCTGCTGCTCAAATATTTCCCTCAAAATGCCTTCTTTTGGAAGCACTTGCTTGAGGAAGGAGGAGAAGTCCTCGTAAAAAAGGGACGTGGGCTTCCTCTTCACGGAGGACTCAGACTGAAAGCACAGCTGGGTAGAAGCAGGGCCGTCGGCTTTGCTGTGCTTGGCAACGTGTAAGTCTTGCGCGATGGAATGGACGAGGTCACTCGCGATGGAGATTTGCTCTGAGGACAAAGTGTTGACCCGCAATGTGGTCCTGTGGTAATCTTCCATTCTGAATTCATCGATGATGTTTCCCAACACCTTGCTCACCACGTCTTTGGCATAGACGGTCAAGTCAGACTTGTACAAGATCACCTTCAGGAACAAACTCTCAGAGTCATCGAAGAACGCTCTCGGCCTGAATGCCATGACACCATCGCCACCTTGTAAGCCGTACCGAAGGGACGCGTGCACCCTCCGCCTCGGTTGTGCCGGCAAAGGGAGGACCTCTTCCAGGTTGGATGCAGCAAAACAAGCAATTTTATTTAACATGCTCTGGACCAGTTCTTCATCCACGGATTGTGGAGGCGGGTGGAGCTGCACCAGGGCCAGGGTCATCTTCTGGAGGTCCGATTTCCCCATGAGATCGGTGAACAGCAGGCCCCTGTCGCTGCTTGAACTGTCCATTTCTGACTTTGACTCACTGGAGCTGAAGAGGGTGTCCACAACAACCGCGTACATCTTGCCAAGGACACTGTCCACTATCTCTCCAGCAACGCTGCCCGTTTGCCTGGGAGGAGGCCTCCGTCAACTCATGGTAACGTGAGGACTTGCCTTCTGAACCCGTAAACGTGGAATCGTTGCTGAAAGCAGGCAGGTGCCCCAGCTCTCCCATGATCCTCTGCGTAACCTGGTTGAGAACGTCCTCCACTCTCCCCAGCAGCGGGAACCTCCCTCTCTCTCCTTGAGGCTGCCTCCTAAAAATCCTCTTCAGAACCCTCTTGTGAACCTCGTTTTCTGTCAAGGCTATTTGGACAGACAAGATCTTGAGAAGGTCAGTCATGATGTCGTTGGCGGAGGCGTTTTCTTCGTAAGGGGAGGATGTCCTGGCAAGAGAGCATCTCCCGCTCAAGGTCCTTCTGGATGACTTTCAGAATGGTGCAGGTCAGTTTCTCCGCACAGAGCCTCAGGTTGGACTGGGAGTCCTGGACGGCCAGTTTGGCTCTCTGGCAATAACTGGCACGCTTCTCTTGTTGTTGGGCACCGAGCGCCAGTTCCGCTTCCAGCTTCTCCTGGGCAAACCTCTCCAGCCTCAGGACAATGTTGTCAACCAAGTACTTGGCAATGCCTTCGGGGGAAAAGTCCTTCAGTTCAGGGAGCTCTTTAGCACCATCTTCACCCGTTTTTGTTCGGCCAGAGCCACTCTCACCTTTCAACAGGCCTGGGACTTGGTGTCTCCCCGTGTCGAAGTCTGGAAAGTGGCGTTTGTGCCGGCCTTGGCACCTCGGCCAGTCAAGAGTGAGAAAGGCTCGATGGTTTTCTGAACAAGTTCATAGAGGAGGGCCTGGAGTCGGGTGGAGAGGGGGCCCTTCTTATGCAAAGCAGCCGCCAGACCAGAACTCAGGTCTTTGAGCACAATGTCCACCAAGTCACCGGAAACCACCGAAATGTCAGACTTCACCACCACGTGTTTGGAAAGAGGAGGTGGGGAGCTGTCGTCCATCTCCTTTGAAGCCTGAGACCCCCTTGCCCCGGCTGAAGGTGGGACACCCATATCTAACAGGATGGTCTGGTAGATTTCATTCAAAAAGGTTTCAACAGTGTTCTGGATCTGAAGCTGAAGCTCACTCTTGTAGGTTGCGTTCTTCCGGAGAAGTTTTTCCAGCACGCTCTCTTTGCACGGCAAGCCCTGTGGGAAGCCTTCTTCACACTCGTATTCAGAGGAGCGATGATAGTGAAAACCATGGTGACAATCTGGCTGGCAGCTATGCTCTCGGAGAAGATGATGGGTGGGGTTGGGATCTTGTCCACTTCTCTGTCCAGCCCATGCTTCAGGTTTTTCAGCAGCATCCTGGCCACTTCCTGTGCATACGATTTCAGCTGCGAATAGGACAACGGCAGGCCATGTTCGCCCTTTTCCTTCTCGGTTAGAGCAGAACTCCCGCAGGCACTGAGGATATCATCTAAGCAGCTGGGCAGACAGCCCTGTGAGTTCACCAGGATCCGTCTCAGCTCCTGCTGAATGGCTGAGGAAAAGTCGGAGCTCATGGACGTCTTCAGGCTCTGTACGTCCAGACACAACTGAGATGTCATTTTGGATGTGACAAAACATTCCAGTTTCATGATGAAGGTCTGCACCAGGTCGCTTGCCAGGTCTGGTCTCGAGGGAAGGTTTTGCTCCTTGGTTGAGTCTTTGGGGGTGGCGGGGGCTTCTGCTCCCCCTTGTGGAGAGCCTCCTGACTCCAATCCCGTCTCTGGGTCCTTGAAGTGGACTGTTGGGGGGCTTTTACCAGTCTCGACGGGCACTTTGAGAGGGAGGATGTCAGTGATCACCAGGCTGGAATGCCTGCTCACGGCACCCTGCGTGTCTGTTTGCGTGGCACGGGAGATCTTCTGGAATGCCGTTTTCACCAGATCGCTGGCAAAAGTCGTTGACGTCTGCCTCCGAGATGGGAGCCCGCAGAGCCCCAACCTCTGGATGCCCTTCGAGGCCGGCTGCCCTTCCGCCTGCTGCCGGCCAAGGCACATATGGGCCAGGGAGGAAGGAGGCGTTTTTGGGGGCCAGACAGGCTGCTCTGCCCAGATGAGCTGGAACATTTCGTTTAGGAGGTTCCGCACCAGGGGAACAATGGGGGACTGCTCTCCCTCCTTAAAGTCCTCCTCCAGTTTCTTCAAGGCCTTCTCTAAGGTCCACTCTCCAGGTACCACCCCAGACTTGGGGTCAGCAGGAAATGTCACTGTCTGGTGGCCTTCCACAGAACAAAAGATGGCTTCCTGCACAAAATTTTCCAAACTGCTTTCGGTTTTGTCCAAATGCTTTGGTTCAGGCTTCGTGTCTTTGTCCAGAAAATCCTCTTCCCCTTGGGGAGCTCGTTTTGGGTGTGGCCGGCTCCTCTCATGGGACTCAAGGCCAAAGCTTTCATATCTGACCCTGTCCTGAGCCTCTTCAGTGACCAAGACTTTGTGTTCCTTGTTGACGGAGATAACGTCCCATCGGTTCCTTCTTCTCTCTTCCCTCGACTTCTGCTTCCGAATAAATGACCATTCCAGGGACGTTCACAGGGGACAATGGCTTCTTCATCTTTTTCTCTGCTGAAAAGAGGGTTGTGGTGGTGGTCATGGTTGTAGCTTTTGTCTCTGGGGCAGCAGAGGGTTCGTGACTAGGAACTTCCCCTTGCGTTGGGGGGCTGGCTCTGGGTTTTGCTGCTGGGAAAATCCCCCTGAGCTTTTCTGTGCTTAAACTGTTGAAAACGTCATTAATGAGCTGGAGAAGAATGGAGCTCTCTCGGGTTGGGAGCTTTCCTTCAGGACTCAGCTGGCTCTGGATGTAGCTGAGAATGCTGCTAATCATCTCTTCCACGTACTGGAGGATGTTCGTGTCTGAGGAAGCCACCGTCTTGGAAACAATCTTCCGGATGGTGTCTTTCACGATTGGTTTGCAGCTTCGGATTCCACGGTATGCGGGCGGAATGGCAGCATAAAACTGCTCCAGTGGAATGCCAACAGCTTTTATTCTGGCAAAGAGCTCAAACTGGGAGACTTTGGTTTGGCTCATGAGAGCAAAGACCTTCAGTTTGTCAAGAATGAAGTGAAGGATCTCTTCCGCCACGCTGTGCATCGACTCCAGCGAGAGGGGCATCCGAGCTTTCCACGAGGCCAGGTCCGGGGCCATCCGTTTCCCAGCGGCCACCATGCACATGGCTTTGCACTCCTGCAGAGAACTCATCTCGGGAAACGGTCTCAACGTACTTCTTCTGGGCCATCGCTTGGATCTTGTTGAGCACATTCTCAACGAGGTCGGTGGCAACAAAGCTGGCGATCCGGGAGATGGAGCCAGGCGGAGGGGAACCTCCAGGGGGGCTGCCCAGAATGCTCTCTGAGATGGACTCCAGCAGGACCTCCATAGCGAGGGAGACGGCCGAGGCTGTGCAGCCCAGGTCACCCAAGATCCTCTTGAAAACGTCATTGAGGACAACTGCTGTGATCTTGGAGAGAGGGGACTTCAGCTCTGCTAAAATGCTCTTGAGGTCCCTCAGGTTGAGGGTCTCCTTTGGGTCTGAGGGGCCGTGGGGCGGCTTGTGCTCCCGGCCAGGGGGAGACAGTCCTGTGTCAGTGGTGGTGGTGGAAGCAGTGGTGATAGTGGCCGTAGTGGTCGCAGTGTCCACTTTGGGAAAGAGCCCCCTCAGCGCTGTGCCCTTGCTCCGTTTGCCATGGTGGGCAGCCGCCGGCTTCTCGGGGGCCTCGGAGAAAGCCTTCTGCATCTCAAAGATGTGGCTGTCCGACTTGGAGCTCCGCATGCTGGCTGTGGTGGAGGACACCAACCGGCCGTGCTTAGCCGGGGAGAAGAAGATGGCCGCTTTCCCTCTCTTGAACTTCCCTTTGAAGAGGTCGCCATCCAGGGAGAGGTGAGTGCTCTTGGTGAAGGAGGTGTAGGACGACTTGGACGAGATCACGGAGGTGGGCTTCCCGCTGGCGGCCTGGAACTCACTGGGTTTGCTAGTGGTGGGCTTGAGGCTGGTGTCGGTGAAGCTGACCTTGCGAGGTGGAGAGGGAGGGCAGGCCCCCATACGTCTTCAAGAGGTCCCGTTGCAGGTGCTGCAGCTGCTGGAGTTGTCCGAGGAGAGCAGGGACTCCTCTGAGATGGTGCAGACGCGCGTCCGGACCCGCTCCTCGAACTTGGTGAGGGCCGGATAGAGGATGCTCGTGACGGCCGACACCACCCAGGTCATGATGTTCTGGATTATGCTGTTCAGCTCAGAAGCAGAGACCTGGAAGCCGAAGGAAGAATGTGGAGACAGCGGAAGAGGTGGGTCAAGAAAACAGCTTATTCATTATTTGAAACTGCATATTTTTCTTTCTTTTTCACCAAAATAGCAGCCATCAGGGTGGCATTCTGAATCTGAGCATATTGCTGTCCTTCCCTTATATCTGGAAAGTTTTACAGCTCAACCCCTTCCTCCCCACTCCCCCTCCCCAAGTTGCTATCTGTCCAGCTGGAGTTAAAGCCCCTATCACACCCATGAGCCACTTCAGTGGGGCAGAGGGGTGGGCAGGTTGGGGGATGGACCTCCCCAGGCTTGCACCCTGACTCCTCTGGATTTCAAGGGTCCCTTCTCAGCATTTGGGGCTCAACAGAGTGAGATTGAGGGGAACTCCCAGAGACCCCAAAATGTAGCCAAAAATCCATGGAGGAACCTACCTTTCCTTTCAGGCTCTCTCGCAGTGCCGAGTGGTCTCTGGAAGAAAGAAAGGGAGGGAGGGCTGATCAGTCTAAGATGTTGGGGAAACCTACACTCACACATGCCACTGCTTTGGGGACAGTCCAAGTGACTCGCCCCACCTGCGACCTCGGAGAACCTTTCCAGCCAGGAGAAAGGGGAAGAGCTTTGCTGTGGGTCTCCTTGGTGAGCAGCCAGCATGGGATCATAGTCTGAGCACTAGAGTAGGACTCTGGGAGAGCAGGGTACAAATCCCTGCTTGGCCAAGGTGACCTTGGGCAAGTCACACTCTCTCAGCCTCAGAGGAAGGTCATGGTGGCAAGACTCTGCTAAAGAAATCTTGCTGAGAAAACCCCAGGAGAAGGTCGCCATAAGTCAGAGTTGACTTGAAGGCACTTCAGCTTGGAGAGCCAAAATGCCAAGATGGCTCCTACCAGGGATGCTGCTGCAATGGGGACCCATCCCTGCACAGCAGAGGGACCTCATCTCTTTCATGGGGCAGGAGTCTGCCCAAGGGGCTGTACCCATGCCCCCGCTCCAAGAGCATCTAATAAGGTGCAGCCCTGGAAATAAATGTTGTTATATTGACATTCTGGGGAAAGCGCAGCCTGCAGTGGTCCTTGGGTGGACCCCAGTCCTCCCCAAATGGCCTTCACCCCACCCCCTAAGCATGACAAAATGACAGAAAAACAGAGGTTTTATCCTCCCCCCCCATCCACTCCAGTATGTGGTTATTAAGGGGGATCTTCTCCAGTCCCTTACGAGTTTGAGAGCAGGTGCTGCAGATATGCCGAATAAGAGGACTCGGAGTCATTATCCTGGGACGTTGAAGCCAAGTGCTCTGGAAGAGGAGGAGAGGGACACAAGCAACACCTGTTGAAATTCTGCCTTCCACACAACCCTTAATGGGACAGGACTTTTCCCTCTGGCAACCGTCTGGGTGACGATGGGGAGGTGGCATCTCTCCGGGGTCCTGAGGAGGGGAATTTCCCCCTCTGCCCCAGCTAGGGGGAGGAATGGGGTCCACTCTCCCCACCAAAAAATACTTGGGCTGCCCCACTTTTAGTTCCACCCAGCTGCCCTCCCAGACCCAGGGGGCAAGAGCCAGGTTGTTTGAGATGAGAGAGTGCTCTTTGGTCACATTGGCTAAGGGATGTTGGGCTCTGAAAAAGGAACTTCCCCAAGCTCTGCTGCTGTCAGGCCTGAGGAGCTGAATGAGGACAGTCCTCTGTCTGTTCGTCTGTCTGTCTATTTATCTATCTATCTTTAAAAACAATACAGACCCCACCACACTCCATGGAGGCAAAAGCAGATTCCGCTGTCCAACTGCCCTTACTGTCTTAATGAAAGAATCTCTAAGATTCAGTGAGGGGAAGACACATTGAAGGGTTCCCTTGAAGGGTCTTCCTCTCCGGCCTCGTTTGTCCCTCGCCCCCTTCCCGGGTGGGCTTTCCATCCAGGACGGAGACTCACCCGCCAGAGAGGAGAACTGGAGCTTGCCAGCGGCCCCGTGCTTGCTGCTGCCGCTTGAATCGTAATCCCCAGTTCCTTTGCTGTTATTGCTCCCGCATCCTCCTGACCCACAGCACTTGCCGCCCTTGCCGCAACACCCTCCAGAACCGCAACCGGAGCCGGAGCAGGACGCCTTGCTTCCGCACCCGCGGATCCGCAACAGGACTTCTTGCTCCCGCAGCCACCTGATCCGCGACAAGAGGTCTTGCTCCCGCACCCGGCGGATCCGCAACATGGACTCTTGCTCCCGCAGCCGGTGGATCCGCAAGCCGAGACTGCCCCCTTGTTGCTGATGGCTCCGCCAGAGACGGAGGGGAGGACCTTTTCGTTGGAGCTTTCTACCACGCTGGAGTCCGCTTCCGCCCCCGGGAGGGCGTTGCTGATGGCGCTGCTGGCCATGGAGACGGCCTCCTTCCCTGAAGCTAAGGAGACTTTGCTGTTGCTGGCCTGGGAAGGGAGAGGCTGCCCTGCTGTAGAGAAGGAGAACAGGGGAGAGCTCAGGGGGACGGAAAGGGAAAGGGGCCCTAGGGCCAGGATGGGCTCTCATGGAGCCCCGAAGCAGCTCATTGAAACAGGGCGCTAACTGACCCTTTCCCCGTTTCTGTGCATAAACAGGGTCAACAATCCCACGCTGTGATTCTGACACAGCAAGGGGCAGAGTGGTTACGTTTTCAGCACAACGCTAAGGAGTTTTCTGACTTGTTAGGCATTAGTTTCTGGCCATTTCTTAGGGCCTTGGAGATTTAAAACTATGGTGACCCATCCATCTCCGATTCCCAAATGTCCAGAACCCAGGATCTGACCGTCACATGGACCCCGTGTTTTTCTCGCAAGGAACCCCCTCATGTAAGAGTAAGCCCCTCTGAGCTCCATGGTTCACCCTTGCTTTTTCCAAGGAAAAGTCCATAGACTAATTAACAAATAGTGCCTTAATAAGCATGGTACGTCTGCTCTGTTTGTGCTAGCTACCTGGTTTCTACCAAGACTGCAGCAAGGTGGGCAAAGCAAATCTCCTCCCCCACCCCACCAAAAATGGGAAAAGACCCAATGGCCAGAAGAGTGAGCCCCAAATTGCAAGGATTCAGTCTGGGATTCTCCTCGCCAGGGTTTCCTGACACTCTAGAAATACACTTTTCCTGACCATTTTCTATTAATATTTTTGAATGTTCTCCCCATCACCCCTATGAAGTAGTTTGATATGTCCCTGGAAGGCCACCCAATGGAAGAGGCGCCTGGAAAAGGAAAAGGGAAGGAGAAGAGGAACCAAAACCAAGAGCTCCCAGTTTGTGGAGAGGAACGGCCACCACACTGTGACATACGAGGGGCCCCACCCCACAGGCAGCGGGGAGCAAAAGTTTTAAACCTTTGTCTGATCCCACGCAGCCTCGCATCCCAGGAGAACTACATCTCCCCTCCTCTGCCCCACCCATCGTCCCCCAGCCAACCTGGACCCCCTTACCTGTCTCCGACTCCTGGCTTTCATTTCTGCTCACATCCTTCCCACCTTCAACAATTCCCGGCTACAAAACAGAAACAACAAGGGAGGAGGAGGAGCAGGAGGAGGGAAGGAAAGAAAGGAAACCATTTATGGAACAATAATAGGGGGACTCCCTCTTCCCCTGCCCCTGTACATTTTTCCCTTTTCCCTCATGCCTGTTTAGATCATGAACGAGGGGTCAGGGACAGTCCTCTTCAAAAACAGAGGGTTTATAGATGCACTGAGAGCCCTTTTTAGCTGGGAAGAATAGTGTAAACAACTGATTTATTTTTAAAATTTATATCTTACATCCTTAAACTGATTAATTTCTTGTCTTAATGTTACTTGTAAGCTGTCCTGAAACCTTTTAGATACAGGGTATGGTATACATATATTAAAACATAAAGAAACAGAATAAATCACCCTGGTCCAACCTCCTCACCTCCCCAAATGCCTCTCCCCCAGCTCTAGCAGTAAAAAGGACCACCTTAAGAAAGGAATGCATTGCTGCCCCAAATCTGCCACCCAAGGCCTTACCCCACCTAACAGCCTGACCGGCCTTTCTGGGATCCAGACACCTCCAGAGGAGTCTGTCTTTCCTCACCACTGCCGGCCTCCTTCTGGGGTGGCCCCCCGACAACAAGCTGGGGGTCTCTTACCTCCAGAGAGTTGGCAGATTTGCTTGGGACCGGTGTTTCGGAGCTGGCCGATGGCACCAGCACCATGAGCGACCGCTTTGTGCCGCTTGTGGGCTTGGAAAGGGAGGCCTGGCTCACAGGCTCTGTCTTGCTGGCTCTTCCTGCTGGGGGACGGGGAAAGCAGACTGAGCCATCACTGTGGCTAAGACGGTGGTGAGACTTGAACCCACAGCCCTCCAGAGCAAGCTGCCAGCAACCACGCCTGGCTTCTCCAGGTTACTGCGGGTGGGGTGGGGGGTTGCTGGAGGCCCCCAGAGAAGGGAAAGGAACCAAGCAAGCCCAAGTCCACTAGGATCTGGGGACTCCCTCACCAGGACCCAATGGAGAACTCCAAATGTTCTGTGGTGCACAGCAGAAAATGTTTTTGGCCAGAAACTCCCAGCACCTAGGTTTTAATCCAAATTTTAAAGTTGTTGGACAGCTATTTTGATCATGGGGGAGATGCTTTAAAGTTCAGACTAGAAACGAGAGAGGATTTGTCACGCCCATGACCTGGAAGTCCCCAGCCGCCACCACCCCTGCCCCAAATCCCTCAGCCAGGGTGGTCACCTCCAAATCAATGCGGCAGATTCTGAGCTTAGATGCACCAAACACCTCCAGGTTCAAAAGGTGCTGCATTTCATTTACGAGGCCAACAGGCCAAGCTGGAAGGCTGCGGAGGGCCCCACCAGGAAATCCTTTGCACCCCTCAGTGACTTCTCAGCTTGCTGTTGGCTGAATAAAACAAATGCACTCAGCGTATGCTCAGAGGCTCACAGAGAAGCTCGGCAGTGGTCCCAGAGTTTGGGAGAGTTATTGGGGTGGCTCCTCAAGTCAGCCTGGCTTAGCCCTCTCCCCCTTTCCAACCCCCAAAAGTGCTACCTGTGGGCAGTGCCGCTCCTTTCTCAGCAGCGGGGCCCCTCTGCTTCTTCTCTGAGTCTCTGGTGGTTTTCTTCCTCAGTGACGCTTGGAGAATAAGAATTGCCGTCAGCCACAGAAACAGGCGGAACGGGGCACTCCACCCCAATGCTTGGAAGCCCAGCCCGGGAAGTCAGCCTGAGTATTTTGTGCCGGGAAAACCTCCCATTTCTCTGTTTATTTGGATGGCTTTTCCCTGTACTCTCCAGGGGGGCGTCCCGGAAGCTGTCCTGGCCCCTCCCAGCCCCTACCTAGCTTTTTGGCTGGCGGGCCTTGGTTGTCAGGCATAGTGGTGGGGAGGGAGCGGTCCGGGGGCAGGAACCCCTCCTTCTGGAGCTTCTCCTGCAGCTTTTCCAGGTGGCAGGCCATCTTCTTCTCTATCGTGGCTTGTTTCTGCAAGGAAACAGATGTTCAGTCCCCTTCCTCCTTCCTCGCCAGCATGGCCCTCGGGGTGGCCCGCTGGGCGCAAGGCGGGCAGGGGGAATGCCCCTCTGGGTTGCTTCTCTCTCCAACCGGCCTGCCCGTCCCCACGGTCCCACGGCTGCCCGCCCACGGCCCCTCACCCTCTTCATCTTCTCCTCCTGGCTCTTCCGCCTCTGCTCTTCGATCCTGGCCGTCTCGTTTCTGTCCTCCCCGATCTTCATCAGGAGCATCATCTCCTTCTTCCGCCACTCCTGGGGAGGAAAGATTTGGTGGCAGAGTCAGCAAAGAGTCAGGGTCAGCACGGTGCCCGGGGTGCACCACCAGTGGGGTGCAAAAAAGAGCAGCCAGGGAAGAACAGGGGGAAGAAAAAAGGGTTTGCAAGTAAGAGGATTTCCAGCCTGTCACAGAGTGGCACGCAGTGAAATCAAGTCTGAGCACCCCAAAGAATTAAAAACACTAATTGAAAGGGAAAAGCTCACTAAGCTATTTAACACTTCAAAGAGGATGGATTTGGACAAGATCCACCATGCTCCCTAAATAGGGTCCAGCACTTTGGAGAGCTCAAGTGAATTTAAAACCTGGACTGGATTTGTCACCCCCCTGACACGGAAGCCTCCGGGCACCCTGCCTCCGGGCATCCAAATGAAGCTCTCTGAGCCCACGCAAAGCCAGCGTGTCTTGCTCAGGAATCCAGCCGTGGCTGGAGCCTTGGGTCGGCCCCCCTCTTCTCCAGGCCACCCCCTCGGCCGCCTCACCTCTTCCATCTTCTTCCTCAACAGGATCTTCTTCCTCTTCTCCACCTCAAGCTTATTCTTGCCTCTTGAGCCAGAGAGGCGCCGGTTCTCCTCCGCCAGCTGCTCCAGTTTTTCTAGCTCCTGGTTAATCAGCTCTAAATACCTTTTTTATTTTCAAAGGAGAAGGAGAAAGGAACAGGCTAGAGTTGCCACAGGGGGGTCTCCCAAACCCTCTTCTGTCCTCTTTTGGGCTTCAGGTGATTCAGCATGATTGACTCAAGGATGGAC